>CAWUFW010029824.1:0-18303 GCA_963921515.1 Calotriton arnoldi
AATGTATCACTTTTAAAAACAACTGTAGTTTTTAGACTGTGTAGGAACATGCAGAGATGTTCATGCTTCTGTGTAATTGTGTAATGAATAGTGGCTGTGCAAACAAAACCTGTCATACATTTCTTATTTTTACTAAAGGATATTAATTTCAAGGAAGCAGTCGAGAAGGGCTAAAAAGCCAATTCATCCTTTTATTGTTAAAAACATCTCTTGGAATTCTGCTGTGTAGTGCTTTTCATATTATCTACTGGCTCCTGCAGATGGTATCGTGACATCACAACTCAAGTGTAATAAGGTATTACCGTAGAGTAGCTGCATCCTTTTTAGGTCTCGCCTACGCAGCGCGCATGCGCTGTTAGGAGGAGACCTTTAGGAATCGATTCGCTTTTTCGCCCAAAAACGTGCACGCTTTGCATAGCTTTCTATGGCAACGCGTGCACGTTTGGCGATTCCCTTGCGGGAGCGAGCTTTGGCGACATCTGTTTGTAATTAACTTTCAAACAGATGGTGCCCCTGCTCGCTCCCGCAAGGGAAACGCTGTGTGTGCTCTCGGCCGCACTCCCCCCACCCCTCCCACTTGTTAACCCGCGGGCTACGCCGAGAGAGTTTTTTTTTTCTATTTGTTCTGTTTGCTCACAACCCGCACTGACGTCTGCGCGCTGCCTCTGATCCATCAGAGAAAGCTGTCGTATTATTTCCACTTGCGCTTGAAATTTTGGTGCTCAAACTAAAACTTCTGCCCTGAATCTCTAGTGTCATAATTAAAAGATCAATAGAGAAGAGAAGGAACACCCGATGAAGCGAGGGGGAGGGCTAGGTCTCGCTTCTCTCCCTCAGAGCCCCGCGAGAAGGGATAAAACGCTCCTGGGGAGAGGCGGGGATACAGACGACTTTATTAAATTTCTTCTGTTTTTCTGCTAAATCAAACATTTTGCCACCACCCTTCCTGCTCGCTCAGAAGCTATCGCACTCCTGTTCACTTCCTGGAGCTAATGAGGTTTTACTCCATGGCTTGCGCGTGGCCATGGAACCATCTCTAGATACCTTCAAAGGCGCTTTCGCTTCGCCTCACTCCTCCTGTGGACGCCTCTTTATTCCCTCTCCTTCTTCTTTTGAACTTCCAAGAACAAGGCGCCAGGGTAGAGAAAGTTTAAATTTGTGGGATTTTCGGTTTCTTTTTTATTTTTAACTCACTCTCTCATAAACTAACTAACTCAGTCAACTGCTAAATAACTATATTGTTCTACGGCAAATGTCCTTATTTCCTAATTACACTATGCTAACTACAACATACACTCCACATAATACCACTCAGTGCCACATAATTACACTATACTCAATGCAACATAAATACACTTCACATAATACCACTCAATACCACATAATCACATAACACATAATTACACTCTACTCATACCAATATAAATACAATTAACATAAAACCACTCAAAACCACATAATTACATCACATAATTACACTCTGCTATATGCAACGTACACTCCACATAATACCACTCACTGCCACATAATTACATACCACATACTTTCGCTATACTCAATGCAATAAATACACTCCATATAATAACACTCAGTGCCACATAATTACACTCCGCATAATTACACTGTACTCAATGCAACACAAAAAAAACTCACTACCATATATTTACATAACACATAATAACACTATATTACATGCAACATACATCCTACATAATACCACTCACTGCCACATAATTACATAACACATAATTACACTCCAATAAATGCAACATGAATGAGCTCCACATTATACCACTCAATGCCACATAATTAAATAACACATAATTACATTATACTAAATACAACACACAACCCACATAATACCACTCAGTGCCACATAATGACATATCACATAATTACACTCTACTCAATACAGCATCAATACAATCCACATAATATCACTCAGTAACACGTATTAACACGCCACATAATTACACTATACTCAATACAATATAAATACACTGCACACAACACTCAAAACCACATAATTACACAACATCATTACACTCTACTAAATGCAATGTACAACCCACATAATACCACTCAAAAATACATAATTACATGCCACATAATTACATATCACATAATTACACTCTACTCAATACAGCATCAATACAATCCACATAATATCACTCAGTGCCACGTATTAACACGCCACATAATTACACTCTACTCAATACAATATAAATACACTCCACCCAACACTCAAAACCACATAATTACACAACATCATTACACTCTACTAAATGCAACAAACAACCCACATAATACCACTCAAAAATGCATAATTACATGCCACATAATTTTTTTTATTACAACTTTTCTACATAAAACACATCAGCCACAATACTCTACAACATAGCCAAAACTTCAAAACAAACACATAAGGTCCCAAAAGCGAGACCTATTGGCTATGCCAATGCTTGTTTTTAATGCAGGTGATGTGATGTCACAACTAGAGTGAAATAAGAAAATTACTGTCACATTTGTATAATTTATATGGAAATTGCTGGGACTGGCTTGCTCTTTGTATATAACACCTACAGCAGCATCCCTTTTCATATTCATAAGCTGGCACATGCATCAAAAATGTCATTTGCGATTCCTAATTAATGAAAAATAAGGATTCGCTAATAAGGAATCGCAAATGCCTATGCATGTAGGAATCCCTAAAAAAATAGCGATTCCTAAACATTCCTTAATTGCGACTCGCAAATTGCGAGTCATAATTAAGGAATTGCTGCCCATTCATTCCTATGGGCCTAGAGGCCCATAGGAATCAATAGAAATTGCATGCACAATTTGCGAGTACCCAATAGGTACTCGCAAATTGCGCATGCAATTTTAAGGGTGCTAGGGTGCCAAGATGACACCCTGTAGCACCCCTGAAATTGCTAAGTGAACCCATGTTGCGCACACACATGCCCCAAGGGCATGTGTGTGTGTAACCTTGAACTGTGAAAAATGCACTTTAGTGAATTTTTCAAAGTTTTCGCTAATTACCATCAGGTATAATTTTCCGGTAATTAGCGGACCCTAATAGCGAAATCGCTATTTTAAATGGCATCTTGCATTGCATTCAAGGCATCGCAATTTGCGATTCCTTAAATACAATTGCAATTTGGGATTTTTGCTTTTGGGATGATGCATCCCAAATGCAAAAATACTGGTCGCAAAGGGGCAGATTCTGAGAATCTGCCCATTTGCGACCGGTTTTTTCCTTGATGCATGTGGCCCTAGGTGTCTTAACACTTCAAGAAAACATTTTCAGCAAGCCACCTTTATTTTATTGCTAGATTGTTTTACTTTCTCTAATATGGCAAGACCTAGCCCAGAAGCTTGTGGTCATGGTTTTCCTGCATATTTTTGAAACCATATACAGGTTTCTCCTCACGGTTGGGCTGCAAAAACCAAAACAGTTCAAATGTGACATGTTTTTTTAATGAGAGGCCACAGCAATTCCATTCCAGCAGTCTGAAATGGCATAAAGTCATTAGGTGCCATTTTCCTTGAACACCTCAGCTCATATAGCACAATTCATCTGCAATAACATTGCAAATTGTTGTAGTGTTGTCAAGAAATAACACCAATCAGTTTTTAATCAAGATAATTCTGATCATGGAGATGGTGGTGATGATTAATATTGTAAGTATGTGGCACATGTATACTGTATGTGGGAGGATTAACGACAAAATGAGCCATCTAACAGGAGTAAATTATAACAAGCATAACCTCACTGTTCCATGGAGTCCGAGCTGGGGCTGTGCACGAAGAGCTCTGATATCCCTGAACTGGGCTCTGTGAAACACGCCATCTGTGTTGTGTCGCCCCCTCCCCATGTGTTGCTTTGGCCCCCACCCACTGGCCCTCCCTCTTGCATCGGTCTCTGTGTTACTTATGACATGGGTCGGGGAGAGGCTGATGCAACAGGGAGGGTGAGCTGGTGGGGTACACATAAACACAGACGGTGTGCAGGACAGGTGCAAGTAAAACAAGATAGAAAACAAGTCAAGAACACGCACAAGAAAACTGCCTCTTGCTCAAGAAAAAAAAGTACAGTACGAGCCCAAGGTACACAGATCTGGCGTAATGGCTAGAGCGGCTGAATTTGAAGCTGGGGAACCGGGTTCGAGTCTAGGATGGAGGCTCAACATCTTGGAAGGGCAAATTACGTGTTGCTTTTAAGTGAACTCACTGTCACAACAAAAACAAAATATGGCTTGGCCCGGTGCACTTACCTTAAATATTATTTTATCTGCGACGTAGTAGACCAGCCTAATATTACTAAGCCTACGAATGACGAAAGCTGTGCTGTTTCACAGATGGAGTAAAGCAGCTCTCAGCTAAATTAACTCATAAAGTTACAACCCCTGATGATAAAACGATGTTTTTCTGGAGCCGTTTCACACTCCCACCGTGTGCTTTCTCAACTCACCTCCGGCTCCAGGAAAACAGCAGTAAACGTATGTTGAAGATAGTAAAAAATAAATGCGTTTATAGAGCACACACGCTCTAAATGCATGCAGTGTTAACCATAAGAAACAAGTAACACAGTTGTGGAGAGGATGTGGCGCAGCGGCCAGAGCTGCTGACTCGAGAACTGGGGATTCCACTTCAAGTCTCGAGGATGCAACATCCTGTGATTCTACGCAAATCACTTAATTTCTCCAGATAAGTTGCTATATAAATCTGCTGCAAGACGAAAAAGAAAAAAGAGGCAAACCTTTATGAAAAAACAGTTTCACCAAGGCGGATGCTAACAGTACAGGAAACTGATAAGAGAAGAAGACAAGAACAAGCATTAGTAAATGCAGGAAAATATGCTACAGCCAATAGAACTGGAGGAAAGGTAAGTGGCACACACAGGAATCAATGAAAAGCCAGGCAAGAGAGGGGGCAGGATGTAAACCCCTTGCAGGAGAAACCTAAAAAAGAAGCCCAATCCCCTTTAAAAAGAAGCCCAAACCAAATGGATATCCTACCAGAAACAGCCCAACTGCAGATGGAAATTGAAAAGTGCAAAAAACCTATAAAAGAACCAAGCAATAGGCAGGATGCACGGCGAGAGCGGGCAGCCAGCAGTAACATAACTGTGGCATTAAGAGGAGGTGGGAGGAAGACTGCTATATTTAAATGTGAGCAGCTAGGGTGCTGAAGCTGAACACAGACAAACAGTAACAGAGCAGAAAACCAAGAAAAAAATAGTCCTCCAAAGAACAGATAAAGAACCATAGCGAAATGAGACAGTCCTAAGTCCCTGCTCTGTGGGAGGAAAAGAAGAGAGAAAAGAGGGACAAAAAGGCAGGACTGACCACTAGCAATCAAGGACTTTTAAAGGACACTGACATAGACAAATGAAAAGCACTGGCAAGAAAGTGGATGGACTTGAAGTCCACATACTGGTTACAGAAGGTCTCGAAGAGACAACGCATGCGATGTCTAGCTCGAATAAAAATAGAGTAACATTTAATAAATTGTTTGAGATCAAAATTACAAAAATCCAATCAGTAAAACCAAAGATATTCAATTTTAAAGATTTAAGTGAAAATAGTGCTAGAAGCACAAAGTGCCAACCATGGCTATCTGGTTGCACTGGACCAGGCGAAAGTCACAAGTTCAAGCCGACCACGATGGAATGAGGGCCGGATACAGGGGCGGCTCCTCCTTGTGGGCGGAGAAGCGTCGCCCCACTGCTTACTCACAGTGCGAGAAGCAGAAACATAAAATGGTATTATAAATACCATTTTATGTTTTTGCTTCTCGCACTGCGAGAAAGCAGAAGGGTTTGGTTGGGGGTGGGCAGTCCTGCTCCAGGGCATGGGAGGAGTGGCTTGAACACTGTTGTGGGCGCTGACTGTTTGGTCGGGCCCAGGGCCGACCAAACCAGTCATACGCACTCTGCCCTTTTCTCCATGTAGGCTGCATGCAGCCTACATGGAGAAAATGGCCTCCCCATAGACACCTGTGCAGTCGGCATCCCACCCAATCACAACCCTGCCATTGCAGCGTTGTGATTGGCTTAGGGGAGGGGAGGGAGGCTGCCTGCTTCCTGTGTGGAGGAGAGGATGCGGAACAACGCAGGACCGGACCGGGCCGCGAAGGTAAGTTACATTTTTTAAATTTATTTAAAATTACCCCCCCTGCGCGAATCCCTCCCCGCGTGACCCCCCGCCCCCTCATCCGCGAGTCATGCCGACCGCGACTGGCCAGACATAGGGACTAAGTTAGGATCACTGAACCAATATACAGGTACCTTAAATCCTGGTTTGCGGAGCCTTGTGAGATCCCACTGTTGAGGATGAGTCTCGCAGTGGTGATTTCAGGGAAGCTGCGGGCTGCGATGCGGAGTCCTACATTGTTGTCGAGGTTGCCATCTATGAGGTGCCTGCAATGCGAAGTCCTGCGTTGATGATGCGTTGTGCACCAGCGGTTCCGGAGATGCTGCAGGGCTGCAATGCACAGTCCTGCATTGTGATCAAGGATGCCGTCGATGAGGGCCTTGCGATATGAAGGTCTGCGTCGAGGATGTGTTGTGCAATGGTGGTTCTGAGGTGGCTGCGCTGCAAGGTCCAATGAAAGGGATGCGATGCGTTTCTGCAGTACCGGAGAGGAGCTGCGAGGAGATGGGCCATGCTGCATCGGTTCTGCCCACAGGACCACAGTTGGGTTGGCAGAGCACCTTCAGGCCTACTTCCAATGGTCCTGGAATGCGGTGGCACCATATGCGGGGTAGGACTCACAGCAGACAGAGTCCAGGTGTTGGGTTCAAGGTGGTTGGAGCCTTTTCTGTTTCTGAGGCTCTGATCCGGAGGCCAGCCAAATAGGTCTTGGAGTCACTCTGGTGATCTTGGGTTCAAGATGCAGATCCTGTGCTTTTCTCTCAGGCAGCAGGGCAGCAGAGTACAGTCCTTCTGGCAGAGCAGCACAGCAGTCCTTCTGAGTCTTCCACAGGGCTAGAGGTGTACTGAAGAGTTGGATCTGAGGGTTTTATATTTCTACCTGGTGCCCACTTTTAAGTAGGATAGGGTTCTAGTGGTTTCACACCTTGAGGTGTCTGGAATTTCCTGCCTCCCTGCCCTGGCTTCAAGCTGGCAGCATGAACAATGAAGTGGTGACAAGTCCTTTAAGTGAAGACAGGGCACAGTCTATTCACTTGCAAGTGGGTCTCTGCCCTGCTCTGCCCCCCACCTTACCAGTTGATGATCCATCCATTCACACCTAATTCTTTTACTGTATGGCTGTCTAGGAGGAATAAACAAAGTCCAGCTGCCAACTACGCTGACTCATGTGACCCAGGAACAGGCTTCAGGCATGAAATAGGGCAGGAAAATGCCAACTTTGTATTTTCAAAATAGTACCTCAAATTTTGACTTTACATTTTCTCAGACATCAAACATGCAAGGTTGACCTGTTCTCACTCAAAAGTTAGCACTTATTAAATGTAGTAAGGCAACCCAATTTTGTCCTACGGGAGATGTAGGCCTTGCAGTAGTGAAAAACGAGTTTTTCACTACCAGGACAAGTAAAACTTAAAAGTATGTGTCCAATGCTTTAAATGCACTGCATCCTGCCTGATGGGCTATCTAGGGCTTACCCTATGGGTCACTTAGATGTATTAAAAAGGAAGGTTTAGGCCTGGTAAAAGGTTTATTTTGCCAGGTCAAAATGGCAGCTTAAAACTGAACACACAGGCTTCATTGTCAGGCTTAAACAATGGCTACTTAAGTGGGTGGCATAAACAGTGCTGCAGGCCCACGTGTTGCACTTAAGTTACAGGCCCTGGGTAAATTTATTACCATTTAGGAAGGACTAACAGATAAATTAAAAGTGCCAGTTGGGTGTAAGCCAGTTTCACCATGTTTAAGGGAGAGAGCACAAGCACTTTAGCACTGAATAGTAATGATAAAGTGTGCAGAATCTGAGTCCCAATGTGAGAGCTTTTGAAGAGGATTCTTATAAGCAACATTTAATAACATTTGTTTGTAAAGAAAATCCCTTGAAATGCATGGAGTATGGCTGGTTCTGGTCTGGGGATGTATTGTGGGCAAATAAACAATGGCATGGATTGTTGGCAGAAGAAATTTTCCAGTGGCTGAGATTAATTCAAGCAATCCACCCATCATTTTTTTCCTCAATGATATGCCTAAAGTGTGATGAGTATGCCCAGACATGGTTCCCGTGCTCACAGATTCATAGGACGCAAGTTGCACCCTACTGATGAGACCTAAATACCCCAAAATATGTCTGGGTGTTGGTTGTGTTTCTTCAGCAAGGATTTGACGTGGCAGTTTGGGCTGGACTGTTCCTGCTGGTGATGCATCATGGCTTATTTTCACATGGTTGATTCCTGTCTGGGACATGTCTTATTCCAGTCTGAGGTATCACTGTGGGCATGAATTATGGCACAAAGTAATTATAAGTGGCTGAGATTAATTCAAGCAATCTACCTATCATTTTTGCTTTATCCTGTCCTGCAGCAAAAGACTTGAAGGCAGAAATGGGAAATATATTAAAAAAGCCTTGGGCAACAGCAGATGAGAAGGCAATGTATCGCTTTCCGTAACAGCCTTTAAATTCTGTCTTTAAGGTGATAAATTGTGTTACAGGTTCTACCACTGTTGCAGTCTGTATTACATCAGCACTAAATTCTCCGGAACCGGTTTGGAGAGAGTGTTTAAACTTGGTATAGATGTCTGTAAGCTGCAGCAGCACGGAGCGTCCATGAAAAGCCATCCCCGCCTGCCGAGCCCAGGCCGTTCATTTCCACTAGCATTAAAATAACAGCAGAAAATATTCTATGTCGCCGAGGTGTGTGTATACACACAGGCCAGACGTATAAATACTCGGCATTGTTTCGCTTCCTCCATCATTCGCGCTGATGAGTATGCCCATGCCGGACTCCTGACAGCCCTCCAAAAATAGCAATCCCTTTCTTGTGCACCACTGGATTCAAGCTAGCATGGATGATGAGGGGTGATGCCCTGAAACCAGTCCCAGGATGCTTGTTTCTGGTCCAGGGAGGACCTGGCTTGGCAGTTCGGGCTGGACTGTTCCCGTGTGGAACAGGGTCAAGACTGATTTGCATATGGCTGGGTCCAAGCTGGGGTGGCATCCTGAGCAAAAGAACGATGGATGAAACCCAGATCTTTGTGACTGGGCGTGAATGTTTGCATTGTTCAGCATTCCGTCCATCATTTGTCTCTTTTGCTTTATCCTTTCCTGCAGCAAAAGACTTGAAGGCACAAATGGGAAATATATTTTAAAAGCCTCAGGCAACAGCAGATGAGAAGTCAAAACCAGAGCTCTCCTTAACAGCCTTTAAATTCTGTCTGTAAGGTTATAAATTGTGTTACAGGTTCTACCACTGTTCGAGTCTGTATTAATCAGCACTAAATTCTCCGGAACCGGTTTGGAGAGAGTGTTTAAACTTGGTATAGTTGTCTGTCCGCTGCAGCAGCACGGAGCGTCTATAATAAGCCATCCCCACCTGCCGAGCTCAGTCCGTTCATTTCCACTAGCATTAAAATAACAGCAGAAATTATTCTAGGTCGCCGCGGTGTATGTATACATACAGGCCAGACGTATAAATACTCTGCATTATTTCGCTTCCTCCATCATTCGGGCTGATGAGTATGCCCATGCCGGACTCTTGACAGCCCTCCAAAAATAGCAATCCCTTTCTTGTGCGCCATTGGATTCAAGCTAGCCTGTATGAATAGGGGTGATGCCCCGAAACCGGTCCCAGGATGCTTGTTTCCGGTCCAGGGAGGACCTGGCTTGGCAGTTCGGGCTGGACTGTTCCCGTGTGGAACAGGGTCAAGACTGATTTGCATATGGCTGGGTCCAAGCTGGGGTGGCATCCTGAGCAAAAGAACGATGGATGAAACCCAGATCTTTGTGACTGGGCGTGAATGTTTGCATTGTTCAGCATTACGTCCATCATTTGTCTCTTTTGCTTTATCCTTTCCTGCAGCAAAAGACTTGAAGGCACAAATGGGAAATATATTTAAAAAGCCTCAGGCAACAGCAGATGAGAAGGCAAAACCAGAGATCTCCTTAACAGCCTTTAAATTCTGTCTGTAAGGTGATAAATTGTGTTACAGGTTCTACCACTGTTCGAGTCTGTATTAATCAGCACTAAATTCTCCGGAACCGGTTTGGAGAGAGTGTTTAGACTTGGTATAGTTGTCTGTCCGCAGCAGCAGCACGGAGCGTCCATGATAAGCCGTCCCCGCCTGCCAAGCCCAGGCCGTTCATTTCCACTAGCATTAAAATAACAGCAGAAATTATTCCAGGTCGCCGCGGTGTGTGTATACACACAGGCCAGACGTATAAATACTCGGCATTGTTTCGCTTCCTCCCATTCGTGCTGATGAGTGTGCCCATGCCGGACTCCTGACAGCCCACCAAAAATAGCAATCCCTTTCTTTTTATTGGAGGACTGAGCGGGAGCGCTTCTGTTCCTAAGGAACATGTCACCCCGCCCCTGTACCCCCTCTGGTCTTCATAACATAAACACAGCTTGACGGAGAACACACTTCATTCAGCAGATTCCTAGCTCTGAGGAAGCCATCTGCAGACACCGCGCATGCGTATTTGAGTGCCATCGGCTCCGAGCCGCCAGCCTTTTTCTCCTCCGCAAACATTGCCAAAGGGTTCAGAACTAGCGGGTGAAATGTGATTTGTATTTATTGTTTGCTTACATGCTTCACAAATGCCTACGAAAAGCATAACTTTCAAATATTTCCACTTGAGGGCACTCACGTGAACTGAAAATCGCGACTATTGCATCAATTGCTGCCGCATACACCCGTAAACAAAAAATTGTTCGGCAGAAGCCATACTTTGAAGGAAACAAGGGCTCATTACGAGTCCTTAGGTAACAATGATGAGGTCATACCACATGGGCAAATACCTATAGTTCAGGCTGGATTTCCCCAGTGTGGCATCATAAAAAGTGAAGAGATCAGAATGGGGCGTAAATTGTAGTATTGGAGATGGCTTCGCCGATTACCGCACATTTCGACTGTTTCCGACAACTTTTTTCCATTAACACTGCTTTAAATGAGCAGGTACGGTACAGTCAGGTACTGAGTACATCCTAGTTGTAACGTTGTCGTGATAAAAAAGAAGCATGCTCAGTTCAATCACTGAATTAAGACCAAAAATCACAACAGGGTGGTGTGAATGGTGGTCAAGGCATCCACTGCATGAAAGAAATAAGCATGTCTTGTTCGATGTTTCAGGCAGTTCATGAATAGAGGAGCATAAATTATACAGGCACAAAAGGTGAACACTTGAGGGAGCTCCCTGCAGACCCTAAAGTAACAGACATTACACATGGGAGCAAGAGGGAGTTCTGTGCAGAGCTTGGAGTAAGTCATTCTAAAAGCGCAAAGGAAATTAAATTCCACAGATTTGTTTGCTAAATCTCCCTCTTAACTGTTACTGAATACTGGCATATATGCGGAGACCCCTGTGCAGCCCTTTAAATATGTCATACAGACAGAGTGAGTGAGAGGGAGCTGCGTGCAGAGCTTGCAGGAAGTCATGCAGTCACAAGGGCATAGAAGGAGCTATCTGCAGAACTAATTAGAATACAAGTTATACAGGCATTGCTGGTGAGAGGAGGCTTAATGACTGTAGAGCTGACAGTGCAAAATGGCACAGGATCTGAGAGGGAAACTTCTATTTTGCAATGCTGCAGTGGCACACTAACAGCAATACAGAAATGACAGTGCCCGGTGTGATGGCGTCTATGACATCACCAAAATCACTGATTGCATAGAACCCTTAGGGATATGATATCATCAGATTTCCTGATCTTTCTCAAGGACGAAACATTACACTTCTGCATTAGTCGATCTAATAGAAAACTCAAAATAGATAACATATCCCTAAGCCTTGAGAAAATCCCAGGGCAGTATGCTGATATGGGCTACAACCTGGTTGTCTTTTTCTGTATCAAGAGAACACACTGTTCTTGGAAAGTTTCAGGCATCAACCAAAACATAGCAGATCAGCTTTAATGGGCTTTTTAAATTATCTCGTAAATAAGAGGAACCAGGAGCTATGTTTAAACATGTCCTGCACACAAGCTCCAAGGGGATAATGTGTCACAAAGGACTGTGCAGTTCCTAGGGGAAATGGAGGGGAAAGGGAGGTCTTTCTTCGTGATGCCCTCACACGCCCCGAATGATGTCATGCCTCATCATTGAGCCTGCTCCTCGTCGGGCTGGCGCTGCAATGCCCGACGGGCACCCATAAACGGGGCTCTTTGGCGGAGATCTTTTGAAGAAGCCGTAGGGTGAGTGTGGGTAGGCATGCTGGGTAGTGCAATAAGTGGTGGGATAAAATAAGTCTATTCTTATGGCAGCTCTAGCCTAATTAAAAATTGGTAAGCCCCTATAAGGGTGTAATGTTCCTATAGGGCTAAAGTGGTGTAGTGGGTCGACATGTTTCATGCCTATTAAGCCCCTAGCGGGTCTCGTGGCACTTCATCAGGACCATATGTGAAGTTTAAAAGAACAGAACAATTCGTGTGCACTACCGTGAGTCTGGTTCAGTTAATCCTTTACTGATAGCCAGACGCAGTAGAAGTCCCCAGTTGGAATCATACCGGGGTGTAAAAGACCTAGGGGAGAGGGGGGGAGACAATAAAAGGAGAGGACACCAAGGACTTGTTAAAAACAATGCGTAATGTCGGGACGCTCAAAAGTTCGTCAAGCCAGAGTACACCAGTGGTGATTTAGGTGAGACAAAGGTAGTTACACTGATGCATATAATGGGGGCTATTAAATAGCTTGGAGGTGGTAATGGGCACTTATGGGTTACTCCGGGGCTGGTGCAGGTAATGTGGTTAAAGAGATCTAGGCGCTATCGATCGTAGTGCCGGTGAAGTGGTCAAGGACTTGTGAAGGCCCAGCTGGTGAGTGTCCGGGAGTGAGGATTACGATGCTTGTGTAGGTGGAGGTACGAGCAAGTTCCCAAGTATTAGGGAAGCTCACGTTCGGAAAGAAGGACAAAGAACGGCTGTTGGCAAGTCAAAGCCGCGTGGTGGGCGAAAGCATTGTGTGGCGACTTGGCATGCCTGTAGTGGCGTAAGGGGGTGATTACCGTATATATGATGACGGGACTGTGCCTGTGTCCACCAGTTCTAGGCTAATCGTAGAGCATTGTAGCGGTGGCGGCAACCGTGCGTATAGTGCTATTGCTAAGTACACAATACGACACCGGTGTAGTGTAGATTAAAAATACGGCAACAGCGTGATGCCAGACAGTGCTCGGGGATGTGCGTAGTGCTGTTACTAAGTGGCTTAGTACACAGAACAGAAACGACGTTGTGCCCAGTCTAAAAGACAGAAACGGCATGGTGCCGGACAGTGCTTGAAAAAGCGCATGGGACTCACCAGGTTGAAAACGGTCAAGTACTGACGGAGGATGCAGAGCACATAGTTGCTCGCGTTACTGTGGACAAGACAAATGGTTGCAAATTAGCTGCATGTAACAGTCTTACCGTGATGGCGGTTCGTCGGCGCAGAGGGCGCAATAATCATACTCACACCGGGCGGTCTAGCAACTTGCTTGTGTCCTTCCCTGGCTCCGGGCCCCGTGGAGGTTACTTCCGGAGTTAAGGCTTTTAAAGGGGCCTCAAGTATAATCCCTGGTCGAGAGCTAGCGCGTAACTTGTGGCGGCCATGATGGATGAGTGTTAGTTAGTTAATGGCCAGATCGTTTCAAATTGAATCGATAAAGACCTGCGGTAAAAATTTACCCATGATGAGGCCTCTAGGGAAAAGGAAAATAACTGATTTTGTTCCTCTAAGTCTCCCTAGTATTAAAGTGAGGGGCCGATGTATTTCAAAAGGCGGCAAAAATAGGGTGGGGTTATAATAAGGGTCTGAGTGTACTTAAGGATGGTGGTGGGCCATAATTGTGCCCCCCTGGTGACCTCTGGGGTTGGTTGTCCGACAGTGTGCGTATCCCGTGCCCCATGTCGTGGGCAAACTAAAGTGGAGTTAGAACTAGAGGGACCATAAGTCATAGGTATGTATACGGATAATGCTCTAGATGGAAGAGGAGTAGTAGAGCAATTCAGAGTATTTACGGGCGGTTGAGTTCAGCCCAGGGAATGTCATCATTAAGGCCTCGTGTGTGAGAGGACAGTTTGAAAACCCAGTTTTGCTCCTTTCTGAAGAGGGCCTCCTTAGTAATCTGTGGGAATGCTTCCAAGATAGTCCACGAAAGATCATTGGTGGTATGGTTGTGGTCTGTAAAGTGTGTATACAGTTTTGTGTGTTTTTTTTTGCATCTGATGTTGCTTCTATGTTCTGTCATTCTTGTTTTTACTAGGCGGGTGGTCATGCCTATGTATTGTAGCTGACAGGGACAGGTGATGAGGTAGATGCAATTACGCGTATTGCTGTTAGTATGCGTGTTTTGGTGCCATGTCAGAGTGTCAGTAAGCATGATGGTTTTGGAAGCTTTTGTCAAGGGGCAAACGATACAATGGCCGCATGGGAAGTGGCCTGTCACCGGCGGTAAGTTCCATAAGGTGTTGACGGGTGGGGTGGTTCTCCTTTTGGGTCTGGTGTTAATAAGTAGATCTTTGAGGTTTTTGGTACGTTTAAAGGCAAATCTGGGTTTGTCTAGGGTGTGATCCCCTACATGGAGGATATTCCAGTGCTTATTGATTGCTCGTTTTATCATGGTAGACTCTGGAGTAAAAGTGGTCACACAGGTCACTTGGACGGTGTTGGTTTTGGGTTGGCCCTCCAGCAGTGACTCTCTGTTTGTATTGCGTGCTCTTTTTCGGGCATTGTTAATTTGTCTGATGGGGTATTGTCTTTTGGCCAAATCAGTGTCGAGTTCAGCTGCCAGTGTCTTAAAGTCCCCCACGTACTGCAATTGCGTCTTAGACGTAAAAACTGTCCGTAAGGGAGGTTCTCCCTTAGGGCCTTGGGGTGGAAGCTGGTGTAGAGCAAAGGACTATGACTGTCGGTGGGTTTTTTGAACGTGATAGTCTCTAGTCTCCCTTGTTTGCGTTGAATCATGAGATCCAAGAAGGGTAGCTCAGTGTCCGAGGTGTTGGCATTAAACTTTAAGTAAGGTTTGAGGTTGTTAACCCTAATGAGGAAGTTGGGGATCAGGTGGACATCACCTTTCCAGAACACCAAGATGTCGTCAATGTAGCGACGCCATAGTGAGATGTTCTCGGTGTAGGGGTTGGAGGTGTTAAGGACATGTCTTGCCTCAAAGTCTGACATGTAGAGACATGCCAGACTAGGGGCGAAGGTGCTCCCCATTGATGTGCCCTGGGTTTGGTGGTAGATTTTATCCTCAAACTGGAAAAAGTTCTCAGTGAGAGCAATGTGTGCACACTCCATAATGAAACTTATGGGAGTGGGAGAGGTCCAGGTCGTGTTACGAAGAATCTCCTCTACAACCTCAAGGGTGGCGAGTTGAGGAATGTTTGTGTACAGTGCCTCTACGTCAAGTGTTAGAAGGACATCAGGCTGTATCCCCTCTTGGTTGGTAACCTCAATTAGATTAAGGACAGCCCTAGTATCCTGAAGGAAGGTGGGCGTGGTTTGGACCAGGGGTTGAAAGAAATAATCACAACATTTGGAGAGGGGTTCCAAGCCTGACCCTATGCCCGAAACTATGGGTCTCCCAGGGGGTGGTTGGACCCCCTTGTGGATTTTTGGGAGGATATAGAAATAGGGTATTTTTGGTGACTCATTTGTCAGGAAATCCACCTCATGCTTGGTAATCCACCCTTGGTTGAGTGCGGCGGCCACCATCAGTTTAATACGCGTGGTGAGGCGTTGTGTAGGGTCCTCGATGAGGGGACTATAGTAGCGGATGTTGCTCAATTGACGCAGACATTCTGTTTTGTAATCTGTGGTGGACATAATCACGATGGCCCTTCCTTGTCCGCTTCTTTGATGGTAATGGAGGGGTCTGATGCTAAGGTTTTTATAGCATCTGATTCCAATCTCGATGTGTTGGAAAACCCTGTGTTCTTGCGTTTGCCATTGATTTCTTATAGAACAGCTTTTTCAAAGGTGAGTACTTCTGGTGGCACCATGCTGGAGTTGGGTGTGAACGTAGAGGGCTTCCGTAGGCCTGAGTCCACTGCAGGGGATTCTGGCTGGTTACCGAAGAAGGCTCTGAGGCGTACCTTTCTAAAGAAATTCTGGAGTTCGCAGTTGGTGCGGAAGTCATCGATTCTAGGGGTAGGTACGAAGCCCAGGCCTCATCTGAGGATGGTCGTTTCCACATCGTAGAGCGATCTTGCTGAGAGGTTAACGATTAGTCTTTCTTCTCCACGTGGCTCCTGAGTTCCGTATGCGGTGGTTGTGTTTGGTTCTGCCACTGTACTTGTTTGTGTTGGTTGGAGCCTCCTCTTCTTTTTTTGCCTCTCCCTCTGCCCCAGCCTCTGCCTCAAAAAGGTTGTGGTTGGAAGGGGGCAAACGGTGGTTGAGGACCATGTGGAAAGTTGGGATATTGCCACATAGGTGGTCCCTGGAAAAAGGGTGGGCCATACCCATACATCATATTCATGGGCGCTCTTTGTTGTTGGTGTAGTTGGTGGCCACCTCGACTGTCAGTGCTGGAGTTGCTGCTTGAAGAGTAGTTTCTCCTGCGTGGGGTGTGGCTGTCATCCGACGAGTTGTCCTCTCCTGAAGGACAGTAGTCATCCTTGAGGTAGGGGTAGACTTTTTCCTTGCTGATCCTCGTTATATCTTTCTGTAGTTTGGCTACTTTTTGTCTCAACAGGTAATCTTTGTTGTCATTGATTTCATTATTGATTTCTGCCAATTTGGTTTTGAAAGCTGTGTTAGTGATGCTGGCTTTTAGTGGTCCTTCTGCTATGGTGATCTTCATAATCAGCTCATCGGCCAGGCGTTTGGCTGTCTTGATGATTAATACCAGCAGGTCCCTGGTGCACTTCCAGGTGACCAGGGACCATTCCTCTTTGAACTGCTTGTCCTCGAGGAATATCCTTGGTGTGTTGGAGACTATTAGACCGCTGGGAGCTATATTGGCACGTAGATATTCCGTCATGATGGCTCGATGCATGATAATCTTCATGAGTTGTTGTGTCATGTTAGTAATTGTAGTCCAGTCACTGCCTGAGCTGCTGCTAGAGGCTCCACCGTCCGAGCATCGTAATCCTCACTCCTGGACACTCACCAGCTGGGCCTTCACAACTCCTTGACCACTTCACCGGCACTACGATCGATAGCGCCTAGATCTCTTTAGCCACATTATCTGCACCAGCCCCGGAGGAACCCATAAGTGCCCATTAACGCCTCCAAGCTATTTAATAGCCCCCACTATATGCATCAGTGTAACTACCTTTGTCTCACCCAAATCACCACTGGTGTACTCTGGCTTGACGAACTTTTGAGCGCCCCGACACTTCACATATGGTCCTGATTAAGTGCCACGAGACCCGCTAGGGGCTTAATAGGCACGAAACATGTCGACCCACTACACCACTTTAGCCCTATTGGGGTCATTACACCCTTATAGGGGCTTACCAAATTTTAATTAGGCTAGAGCTGCCATAAGAATAGACTTATTTTATCCCACCCACTTATTGCACTACCCAGCACGCCTACCCACACTCACCCTACGGCTTCTTCAAAAGATCTCCGCCAAAGAGCCCCGTTTACGGGTGCCCGTCGGGCATTGCAGCGCCGGCCCGACGAGGAGCAGGCCCAATGATGAAGCATGACATCCTTCGGGGTGTGTGAGGGCATCACGAAGAAAGACCTCCCCTTCCCCTCCATTTCCCCTAGGAACTGCACACTCCTTTGTGACACCTTTTTAAATTATCACCATTTTATTTGTCTACTCGAAATATAGAAAGCCGATCCAATCAATATATCTCACTTTGTAGTCCATGAAGTTTTAGCAAAGAAAAATAAAATGGATCTAATGGAGCCCTAGACACAATGATTAATAGCAAACTTGAAGTAGTGAACTTAACAACTGATTGAAACACTTCTCATATACTTTCCACCCAACTGGAACTAACAAGTAACTTGTTTCTGTTGGTAATAAAACTATATATTCCATCGTCTACCTTAAGGACCAATTAGTGGTACTGCCTTTGTTAAACAGCTTGGAGACATTAGTCTACACTCATTCCAAGTCAACCATAATATTAAAAGGAGACTTCGGCACTAATCTAATATCTACACATTTTAAAGAAATAGAAGAAACTGAAAATAATTTTCACTCAATTGCTCT
>CAWUFW010029825.1:0-18296 GCA_963921515.1 Calotriton arnoldi
CTTTTTACTTTTGATTTTCTCAGCAACTACTGAACGGATTTACACCATTTAACAAAAAGGGTTCTTTCTGAACCAAGAACTACCTCTTTGCCAAATTTGGTGTAATTCCGTTCAGCAGTTCGGGCTGTAGCCGTGTCTAAAGTTTCCTATGGAAAATTGCATGGGGAAAACGCGTTTTGGGACCCCCTTTTTCTCGGCCCCCGCTTGACGAATCCCCCGAGACTTTCAGGGTAGGAGCGGACCCAAGCGGGCCATAAAGTTTGAAAATTTTGCGAAGATACGTCAACCGGCAAGAGAGTTATTTCAAATAGAATGTCGCGGATTTCCTATGGATAATAGGTTGTAACTATAACTATCTACTGGCGACCGTCAGTAGATAATATATATATATATATATATATATATATATATATATATATATATATATATATATATATATATACCACATTAATCCTTTCAGATTATAGAAACCGCACTCACAAAGTGTAATCTTCTCCAATTAATTTATTTTCCACAAAGTATCCAGTTAGAGGAACAACCGACGCGTTTCGTAAACACAGTTTACTTGATCACGGTTAACATGTTACTTTTGAATCCTCCAATTAATACACTTTTCCAACAACATGTGATCTCTGACATCATCATTTTCGATCAAACCCTCCATGTTGAATTGTGGGATATGTAGTCAGTTGTTTAAACTAAAAGTGAGAACATTTATAATTGCCCATATTTTTTAAAAATACCTAAAAATCACCCTATTTGTGTACATTACTTCAGCTAATCTTACAAAATTATTCTTCGTTTTTTTATATATATATATTTTTTTTTATTTATTATTTCTTCCGTGCCTTTACATATTTTTATGACTATCTACTATCTACTCCGCTAAAACCTCCTTAGTTCTTGAGCAATTTGTTTGCTCACATATACTTTTACCACTACTTCAAAAAGGAAATGATTTTGTTATATTCTATATCACCAAGGAATGTATCCTATATTTACAAGTCTCAATGTATAACTACCGCCCCCCAGTGGGCCTTCATATTTTTCCTTTTTTCCGACTATTTCCCTTTGGGCAGTTTCTATTATAATTTCTGACAAACTGGTTATTATACGGGGTACACGACCCGTTCACCGATGATCATTATTTTAAACAGGGAGATGTTCATCCCTGTTTGCCCTAGGCTATAAATTTTGTCACATTTCTTTATCAGAGCCCCCCAGTGGGCCTATATCATTTATTCATTTTTTACATATCTATCTCTATTTGGTGATTTAATTCCCTTGTTTAAGTGGGGCCATTATTCCTAGAAGGACGATTTTTATGAAAATCTGTTAATGTATAATGTTTCTTCACAATTATTATTTTACAAACATTCTCACATTATTTATGTTCTTAAAGGATTAATGTGGATAAATTAATACGGCGGGGCTCTGCCTTGGAACCTGCACCGGATCAAGAGCGCCAGGGGTCCGTACGAACTCGAGCCAGGAGGGAGTAAGATTGCAAGTCGGACCCGGTGACCGCCAGCACAACACAGAAGTTTATAGCTGCAAATCATCGACGTGTCGGAGAAGCGCTGCCCGAACACCAGAAGGTGGAGGTGAGCGGGGAAACTGACAATTATAGCAGCGGGTGAGAGAAAAAGTAAATTGCTAAGTTGCATCTGTCCAAGAAGCTGGTTGTTTTCATAGACGATAAAAGAATACTGAATCCAGTGGCGCAATAAGGTTGTAATGAGCAACGAGCGCGAAAGGGAATACAGTACTAATTTCTTTGAAGTCTATGGACAGAGATAATAAACCTCTACCAATCGCAGTGTAAAACACAAATGACATTGGAGTAATCGAGGAAATTGAGGAACAAACATGGAAAAACGGGATGCTAAACGAAGTGAGTTGGCAGACTCATTTTTTGATCAAGAAGGAGAAAGACCAAATCCATCAGCAAACAAAACAACAGTAGCCTCCAAAAATCAGACACGCGGAGCAAATTAAAACAGTGGGAAAAGCTCAGTAAGAAGGAAATAAACAAATGGTGGGAGTTATTGACATTGAAAAAATATCTAGAGGTCCAGAGAGTCCCGAGGGGATTGCGCATAGCTATAATGCCAAGTCAACAGGATGCGACAAATGAGTTACTCCAAGAATGGGGGGAGTATGTACTCGAATCATCATTGGGCTTAATCAAAATTTTGGTAAAACACATTGAAGTGGCATTAGAAAAAATTAATGTGGAATTACAAGAGTTAGTGAAAGAATTAGCCACATTAGACTTGAACCCCGAAATGAAAAAATTAAAAGAAGATCTGGAAGGATATGTGGATAAACATGAGGAAGTGGTGAAAACGAGAAAACAGGTAAAATTTCAACGCGATAAAGATGACTATTCACAGGGACGCATATTCACATATGCGAGGAAATTTGACATGTTTAAACAGCAAGGACGAATGGATTCAGTGACTCCAAGTTCAAGCAGTTTGACATCCCTAACTTCGACGGAAGCAAGCGAGGGAGAACAGGAGACAGTGGGAGATTTGGCAAATCGGAATTTTTTAGGGGATATGAGATTAGTCCTCCAACAAAGATACTGGGAACAAAATCGCAATTTCCAACAAAACCCAAGAGGAAGGGGGAGAGGCCGCTTTTGGGAATCCAAAAGGCAACAAGAAGGGGAAAAAGGAGAAAGTGGCTCAGAAGAGAGAGTAGGCACAAAAACAAGGAGTATGCGCAAACAACAGAAATGAACCCCAGCATGAGGGAGGAAGAAACAATTAACACAATGACAATTGCAAATCTCTCAACACGTATGTTAACGGAAATAGAAACATCTTTATTAAAACGAGGAATCAACTACTGTCCAATCCAACAAATGGACCTCGCTCAAACGGGAATTGACATTTATAAATATGTCCGGAAAATCAAGCTTGCAAAAATCTTCGAGGAAAACAAAGAGATGGCCAAACATGCAAATAAGGGAAAAATCCAACAAAATGTGATAACATCTGAAACAACATTAACAACTACAAATATGGATGCGTTATTAACATTGGTTAATCTCGATGTAATGGATGAAAGTGAAGTCATCTCAGAAGAAACGACTTGCCCCCAGAAGGGAGCAGGCTTGAGTGGCAAAATACCTAAATCTCGTTTTTATCCTCAATTAACTCAAGGAAACCTGATTGACCTCTTCCAAGAGGCAGTGGTTCAAGATCTCTACAAAATCAAGAAAACCAAATTTCGTGACAACTTATCTAAGGAAGAAAGAAAGGCCCTAAAAAGCCTGATGGAGGATAAAATGATAACGATAAAAATGGCTGATAAGGGAGGTAACATCGTGGTCTGGAACACTTGTGATTATGAAGCAGAAGCCCACTCCCAGTTAAAAAATAAGGAATATTATCGGAAGCTAGACAAAAATCCCACTCAGGCATATAAAGAAACCTTAGACATAAAAATACAACAATGGCATTTGAAAAATTTAATTGATGAAGATGAGAAAAAATTCCTAACCACCGATCATCCTGTCACAGCAACAATTTACTTCTTACCTAAATTACATAAGAATCCACTCAAACCACCAGGCAGACCAATTGTGTCTGCAAAGGGATCATTATTTGAACCAATTGCCAGTTATATAGATTATTTCTTAATGCCATTTGTATTAAATCTGAGTTCTTATATTCAAGATATCACAGATCTGTTGAGACATCTACAAGATCTTACTTGGCAGGAAACCTATCAACTGGTAACAATGGACGTAACGTCCCTTTATACAAATATTGAAAATGATATTGGGATGATGGCATGCAGCTTCTTCTTAAAGGAAAGAAATATCCAATACAATCAACACAATCAAATGCTAATGGATATGGTCTAAATGTGCTTAAGTCAAAATGTCTTCCTCTTCGGGGAAGAAATATTCCAACAGATCAAAGGATGTGCTATGGGTTTTTCTTTTAGTCCCGGATATGCGTGTCTCACAATGGGATGGTGGGAGCAACAACTGGCGTGGCATCCGAATAATGACCAATACGTAAATAAGACAGCAAAGTGGCTGCGTTACATTGATGATTTGCTAATAGTGTGGGACGGAACAGCAGCAGAATTTGAAGAATATTTCAAAATTTTAAATTCAACGAGTGCAAACATCAAATTTACGTATACCATAAGTAAAGAAAGAGTCATATTTTTGAACACCGAGATCTATGTCCATGATAATAAATTGCATACAACTTTACATCGTAAAGTAACATCGACCAATGCAATATTACATGCCGAAAGCTTCCACAAAGCAACAGTTATTGACAACATACCCTATGGAGAGTTCCTTAGGATCCGGCGGATCTGCTCGGAAAACACAGAATGGGAAAAACAGAGTATGAATACTGTTAGAAGATTTAAACAACGAGGATATAAATCCCATATAGTGGAAAAAAGCTGGAGAAGAGCAGATCAGACATCAAGAGAAGAAACAATAAAAAGGAAACCCATAGAAAGCTTGCAAGCCAAAAAGGATCCAGTAAGATTGATCCTAGATTTTTCAAATGAATCAAAACAAATTGTGAAGATCCTACGAAAGAATTGGAAACTACTGCAATTAGATCTAACAGTGGGAAAAATCATGGGTACCCATCCAAATATCACATTTCGTCGGGCAAAAAATCTAAAAGACAAATTAATTCATAGTCACCACCAAGGAAGTGGGAAAGCGAAAGGGATACAATGGCTAAAAACAAAAGGCTTCTTAAAATGTTACAACTGTAAAGTTTGCCAAATTGCCCAGAATAAAACAGAGGTGAAACTTCCAGATAACACCATGTGGCAGATCAGGGATCTAATAACATGCAAGAGCCAATTCGTTGTATATGTCGTGGAATGTCCTTGCCCGTTAATGTACATTGGCAGTACGATATGTGAGTTAAAGAAGAGAATATTAGAACACGTCCGTGCGACGATAAATAGAGATCGTAGCAATGCCATCGCCAAACACATGGAAGTGGAGCACAAAGGAGATTGGAAACAATTAACTTTTTATGCTTTGGAGTCGATCCCACTAAATGTAAGAGGAGATCGGGTAAAAAAGTTAAGAAGAAGAGAATCAAGACAGATTCTGAACTTCAGAACACTGATGCCATATGGACTAAATCAAAGTGAGGACTTACATGTCCTTCTTTAAGGAGATGACCTGGTTTTTAGTTTTGTAGTTGATGGATGGAAAAGAACTGTAATAAGAACATAAATAATGTGAGAATGTTTGTAAAATAATAATTGTGAAGAAACATTATACATTAACAGATTTTCATAAAAATCGTCCTTCTAGGAATAATGGCCCCACTTAAACAAGGGAATTAAATCACCAAATAGAGATAGATATGTAAAAAATGAATAAATGATATAAGCCCACTGGGGGCTCTGATAAAGAAATGTGACAAAATTTATAGCCTAGGGCAAACAGGGATGAACATCTCCCTGTTTAAAATAATGATCATCGGTGAACGGGTCGTGTACCCCGTATAATAACCAGTTTGTCAGAAATTATAATAGAAACTGCCCAAAGGGAAATAGTCGGAAAAAAGGAAAAATATGAAGGCCCACTGGGGGCGGTAGTTATACATTGAGACTTGTAAATATAGGATACATTCCTTGGTGATATAGAATATAACAAAATCATTTCCTTTTTGAAGTAGTGGTAAAAGTATATGTGAGCAAACAAATTGCTCAAGAACTAAGGAAGTTTTAGCGGAGTAGATAGTAGATAGTCATAAAAATATGTAAAGGCACGGAAGAAATAATAAATAAAAAAAAATATATATATATATAAAAAACTAAGAATAATTTTGTAAGATTAGCTGAAGTAATGTACACAAATAGGGTGATTTTTAGGTATTTTTAAAAAATATGGGCAATTATAAATGTTCTCACTTTTAGTTTAAACAACTGACTACATATCCCACAATTCAACATGGAGGGTTTGATCGAAAATGATGATGTCAGAGATCACATGTTGTTGGAAAAGTGTATTAATTGGAGGATTCAAAAGTAACATGTTAACCGTGATCAAGTAAACTGTGTTTACGAAACGCGTCAGTTGTTCCTCTAACTGGATACTTTGTGGAAAATAAATTAATTGGAGAAGATTACACTTTGTGAGTGCGGTTTCTATAATCTGAAAGGATTAATGTGGATGAATTAATACGTCGAGGCTCTGCCTTGGAACCTGCACCGGATCAAGAGCGCCAGGGGTCCGTACAAACTCGAGCCAGGAGCGAGTAATATATATATATATATATATATATATATATATATATATATTGGGTGAGGGGAGCCATGTGGTCCTCTTTCCTGGGCCAATTTCAGCCTTGGGGACCCCTTGCCCTGGGGCCTGGCCGTAAACAAATGGTGGAGAGCAGCCACGCAGCCCCCATCCCCCAGGGCTCAGGCTTAATATACTATATATATATATATATATCTGTAGTTTGCCGTTTTAGCGAGGTGCACTTCAAGCCGCTAAGCTGACACTCCCAGGAGCCTCATGTCAGGGCACGCATCTCCCTCCTCCGCCGACGCGTTTCGGGCTTTCGCCCTTCTTCTCAGGCAGTTCAATCAAAGAGGCACCATGACTGCCAGAACACTCCCTTTTATTTGTTTAATCTCAGGTGAGTTGTTGCAAGGTATTGTGGGATTGGTAGTCCCTATAAAAGCCCAAGTGGGTTGTGCCAGCAATTTGTCATAAAATAAAGTTCTTTTGATGGGGCTTAAATGCGTGTCAACAACACTTGCTCCCATAGTTCAGGTCAGCTGCAGCCTGCTCCAGCGACTGTCCCAATAAACAGTCAGAAGCCCACCAGGGTCGTGTGACGGTGCAGACTCGTGGCCCAGGCAGGACCACATAAACATATCTGTAGTTTGCCGCTTTAGCGAGGTGCACTCCAGCCGCTAAGCTGACACTCCCAGGAACCTCATGTCAGGGCACGCATCTCCTCCTCCGCCGACGCGTTCGGGCTTCGCCCTTCTTCTCAGGCAGTTCAATCAAAAAGAGGCACCATGACTGCCAGAACACTCCCTTTATTTGTTTAATCTCAGGTGAGTTGTTGCAAGGTATTGTGGGATTGGTAGTCACTATAGAAAGCCCAAGTGGGTTGTGCCAGCAATTTGTCATAAAATAAAAGTTCTTTTGATGGGGCTTAAATGCGTGTCAACAACATCGCTCCGTAGTTCAGGTCAGCTGCAGCCTGCTCCAGCGACTGTCCCAATAAACAGTCAGAAGCCCACCAGGGTCGTGTGATGGTGCAGACTCGTGGCCCAGGCAGGACCACATAAACATATCTGTAGTTTGCCGCTTTAGCGAGGTGCACTCAAGCCGCTAAGCTGACACTCCCAGGAGCCTCATGTCAGGGCACGCATCTCCCTCCTCCGCCGACGCGTTTCGGGCTTCGCCCTTCTTCTCAGGCAGTTCAATCAAAAGAGGCACCATGACTGCCAGAACACTCCCCTTTATTTGTTTAATCTCAGGTGAGTTGTTGCAAGGTATTGTGGGATTGGTAGTCACTATAAAAAGCCCAAGTGGGTTGTGCCAGCAATTTGTCATAAAATAAAAGTTCTTTTGATGGGGCTTAAATGCGTGTCAACAACACTCGCTCCCGTAGTTCAGGTCAGCTGCAGCCTGCTCCAGTGACTGTCCCAATAAACAGTCAGAAGCCCACCAGGCTCGTGTGACGGTGCAGACTCGTGGCCCAGGCAGGACCACATAAACATATCTGTAGCCCAAGTGAAAGCCCGAAACGCGTCGGCGGAGGAGGGGAGATGCGTGCCCTGACATGAGGCTCCTTGGAGTGTCAGCTTAGCGGCTTGGAGTGCACCTCGCTAAAACGGCAAACTACAGATATGTTTATGTGGTCCTGCCTGGGCCACGAGTCTGCACCGTCATACGACCCTGGTGGGCTTCTGACTGTTTATTGGGACAGTCGCTGGAGCAGGCTGCAGCTGACCTGAACTACGGGAGCGCGTGTTGTTGACACGCATTTAAGCCCCATCAAAAAAGAACTTTTATTTTATGACAAATTGCTGGCACAACCCACTTGGGCTTTTTATAGTGACTACCAATCCCACAATACCTTGCAACAACTCACCTGAGATTAAACAAATAAAAGGGGAGTGTTCTGGCAGTCATGGTGCTTCTTTTTGATTGAACTGCCTGAGAAGAAGGGCGAAAGCCCGAAACGCGTCGGCGGAGGAGGGGAGATGCGTGCCCTGACATGAGGCTCCTGGGAGTGTCAGCTTAGCGGCTTGGAGTGCACCTCGCTAAAACGGCAAACTACAGATATGTTTATGTGGTCCTGCCTGGGCCACGAGTCTGCACCGTCACACGACCCTGGTGGGCTTCTGACTGTTTATTGGGACAGTCGCTGGAGCAGGCTGCAGCTGACCTGAACTACGGGAGCGAGTGTTGTTGACACGCATTTAAGCCCCATCAAAAAAGAACTTTTATTTTATGACAAATTGCTGGCACAACCCACTTGGGCTTTTTATAGTGACTACCAATCCCACAATACCTTGCAACAACTCACCTGAGATTAAACAAATAAAAGGGGAGTGTTCTGGCAGTCATGGTGCCTCTTTTTGATTGAACTGCCTGAGAAGAAGGGCGAAAGCCCGAAACGCGTCGGCGGAGGAGGGGAGATGCGTGCCCTGACATGAGGCTCCTGGGAGTGTCAGCTTAGCGGCTTGGAGTGCACCTCGCTAAAACGGCAAACTACAGATATGTTTATGTGGTCCTGCCTGGGCCACGAGTCTGCACCATCACACGACCCTGGTGGGCTTCTGACTGTTTATTGGGACAGTCGCTGGAGCAGGCTGCAGCTGACCTGAACTACGGGAGCGAGTGTTGTTGACACGCATTTAAGCCCCATCAAAAAAGAACTTTTATTTTATGACAAATTGCTGGCACAACCCACTTGGGCTTTTTATAGTGACTACCAATCCCACAATACCTTGCAACAACTCACCTGAGATTAAACACATAAAAGGGGAGTGTTCTGGCAGTCATGGTGCCTCTTTTGATTGAACTGCCTGAGAAGAAGGGCGAAAGCCCGAAACGCGTCGGCGGAGGAGGGGAGATGCGTGCCCTGACATGAGGCTCCTGGGAGTGTCAGCTTAGCGGCTTGGAGTGCACCTCGCTAAAACGGCAAACTACAGATATGTTTATGTGGTCCTGCCTGGGTCACGAGTCTGCACCGTCACACGACCCTGGTGGGCTTCTGACTGTTTATTGGGACAGTCGCTGGAGCAGGCTGCAGCTGACCTGAACTACGGGAGCGAGTGTTGTTGACACGCATTTAAGCCCCATCAAAAAATAACTTTTATTTTATGACAAATTGCTGGCACAACCCACTTGGGCTTTTTATAGTGACTACCAATCCCACAATACCTTGCAACAACTCACCTGAGATTAAACAAATAAAAGGGGAGTGTTCTGGCAGTCATGGTGCCTCTTTTTGATTGAACTGCCTGAGAAGAAGGGCAAAAGCCCGAAACGCGTCGGCGGAGGAGGGGAGATGCGTGCCCTGACATGAGGCTCCTGGGAGTGTCAGCTTAGCGGCTTGGAGTGCACCTCGCTAAAACGGCAAACTACAGATATATATATATATATATATATATATATATATTGATGGGGAGGGGCGCTGTGCAGCCCCCTCCCTGGGGCGATTTCAGCCCCAGGACCCCATGCCCTGGGGCCTGGCCATAAACAAATGGGGGAGAGCAGCCACGCGGCCCCCATCCCCCAGGGCTCAGGCTTAATTTATATATATATATATATATATATCGAATGGAGTTCGCCAACAACATCCAGTCCGCATGGAAAAGATGAAACCGGACCCTTTACTTGGTGCTAGGTGAAATATTTTATTGTAGATGCCCCGCACCACCGCCACGACGCGTTTCGACCTACCAGAGGTCTTGTTATATATATATATTCACTGAAAAAACCATAGGTTTTAGGGACAGTTATAGTTATTTGGACATTGCACTCGTACAAAACCCGTGAAATTCCCCCGTTATAGTTAGTCCAGCTAACTATAACTCGCACCCCCGCAATGCACTGCTGATGACGTCACATATTACATCACTCATGACATGGTCAGTGACATCACTGATGACATCACTGATGACATCTCAAATGACATCACTGATGACATCACTGATGACATCATCCAGTGACTTTGTGTTTCTGTAAAGTTTAAATATTTTTAATATATATATAGGAAAAGACGTATTGAAGAATGAGTGGGTGTGTAAGTGTCTGTATGGATGATTTAGTAGGTGCGTGACTGACTCTATAAGTGAGTGATTTAACGTATCTTACTGAATGCATGGGTTAGTGACTGTATCCGTCTGTCTGTTGCTGTGTAAGTGGCTGCATGTGTTTGTGAATAGCTACATGAGTGTCTATATGAGTTATTGAATGCTTGTGTGAGTATCTGTATGGGTGCCTGAGTGTTTGCGTGGGAGGGGTGTGTGCGACTCTGTGCATAGATGTGTGAGTGGGTGATTCACTGGGTGGATGGTTTAAACAGTGCATCTGTGATAGACTGTATGGGTGGGTAAGTGTGTGTAAGAGTGTGTTAGTGAGTGAATGTATGTCCCAGTGGTACATGTGTGAGTAACTACATATGTGAAAGGCAGTATATATGTGTGTTGGAGTATATAAATAGCTATAAGCAAGAGTGAGTGATTGTGATAGTGGCTGTATGGATGAGTGTGTGCTTGTATCAGTGATTGTATAAGAGCGTAAGAATGTGCTAGTATTCGTATGAGTAAGTGAGCTGGTGTGTGTATAACTGTATAGGTGAGTAAATGGTAGTGTGTTTAATTATTTGCATGACTGACTAGGTGTGTGAGTACCTCTATGGATGAGTGGCGGTGTTTGAGTGTCTATATAGGAGTATGAGTGCATATGATAGTCCTGTACTGAGTGACCGTAAGTATGAGTGACTGTACGGGTGAGTGAGTGGATGTGTGCGTAGACCTAAGAATCAGTGAGTGGGTATGTAGTTATTGGTGTTGGAGTGTCTATGGTTTTGCGAATGGCAGTCTGTAATTTAGAGTGGGTGTATCAAAGGTTATATTAGGGTGTGAGAAGATGCATGAAATTATCACGTGGATGATGTCATCAGTGATGTCATTTGAGATGTCATCAGTGATGTCATCAGTGATGTCACTGACCATGTCATGAGTGATGTAATATGTGACGTCATCAGCAGTGCATTGCGGGCGCGAGTTATAGTTAGCTGGACTAACTATAACGGGGGAATTTCACGGGTTTTGTACGAGTGCAATGTCCAAATAACTATAACTGTCCCTAAAACCTATGGTTTTTTCAGTGAATTTCAAAGGTTTTTTAAATGCTAATTTGTAACTATAACGTCCCTGAAACCTATGGTTTTTTCAGTGAATTTCAAAGGTTTTTTAAATGCTAATTTGTAACTATAACATGTCTGAAACCTACGGTTTTTTCAGTGAATTTCAAAGGTTTTGTAAATGACAATTTTTAAATGTATTAATTGTTATATACATTTTTTTCATACTGATTTCCAAATTGTTTAGAAACAATTTTTTTTTACATATTTTATTTTTTAAATTACATTGTAATTACATTATACATTACATTACAAAAAATACTTTCTCAGAATGAATTACTTTAGTTTAAATACTTTGCACATAGGCAATAGACTTTTAAGTACAGTAGTTACAGTTGTTGCAATAAGCAACACATTTTCAAACACAATGCAACATTCATCTCAATGTGAATTTCTAGTTAAATGCAATTAGTTACTTTATGGATTACTTTTCTAACCACAGGACTGGATCCTAGATTCAGTCCTGGGACATCTCCTGTAAACAGTTGAGTAAAAGCGTTTTGGTTACAGTAGTGATTTTTAAGGAATATTATTGTATTTTAAAAGTTGACACTTAGAAACTTTTTCTCATAGAATCACCAATGTTATCCTATGGAAGGAAATTCACTTAGCAGGTAAAAACTGTTATCGTTACTTTTTCTTACTCAGTGTTGGATCCTGGATCCAGCACTGGTGCATCTCCTGTAAACAGTTGAAAGAATGCGTTTAAGTCATACAGGCGATTTTTAAGGAATATTTGTAGTTTGTGAAAATCGACACTTTGAAAGTTTTCTGCTGAAAACCAGACAATGGATTCCTATGGAAGAAAATATAAGTTACTGGTAAGTACGGTTAAAATTACTTTTCAGGGTCAGTGCTGGGCTAAAAGATGCAGCACTGGGTTCTCTCCTGATAACAGGTGAGTAAATTGGAATTCGTACTTTGGTTGATTTTAGAGGAATATTATAAAGTTCCAAAACTCCACACTTAGAAGAATTTCCAAGTGAAACCAGTCAATGTTAGCCTATGAAGGAAATTCAAGTTACCGGTAAGTACGGTTAAAATTACTTTTCAGGACCAGTACTGGGCTGAAAGATGCAGCACTGAGGTCTCTCCTGATAACAGGTGAGTAAATCGGAATTCGTCTTTCGGCTGATTTTAGAGGAATATTTTAAAGTTCCAAAACTCCACACTGAAGAATTTCCAAGTGAAACCAGTCAATGTTAGCCTATGAAGGAAATTCAAGTTACCGGTAAGTACGGTTAAAATTACTTTTCAGGACCAGTACTGGGCTGAAAGATGCAGCACTGAGGTCTCTCCTGATAACAGGTGAGTAAATCAGAATTCGGATTTCGGCTGATTTTAGAGGAATATTTGTATGTTTCAAAAATTAACACTTAGAAACTTTTTCAGCAAAAGCAGGCAATGATATCCTATGGAAGGAAATTCAAGTTACTGGTAAGTACGGTTAAAATTACTTTTGAGGATCAGTACTGGGCTGAAAGATGCAGCACTGAGGTCTCTCCTGATAACAGGTGAGTAAATCGGAATTCGTATTTCGGCTGATTTTAGAGGAATATTTTAAAGTTCCAAAACTCCACACTTTGAAGAATTTCAAAGTGAAACCAGTCAATGTTAGCCTATGAAGGAAATTCAAGTTACCGGTAAGTACGGTTAAAATTACTTTTCAGGACCAGTACTGGGCTGAAAGATGCAGCACTGAGGTCTCTCCTGATAACAGTTGAGTAAATCGGAATTCGTATTTCGGCTTATTTTAGAGGAATATTTTAAAGTTCCAAAACTCCACACTTTGAAGAATTTCCAAGTGAAACCAGTCAATGTTAGCCTATGAAGGAAATTCAAGTTACCGGTAAGTACGGTTAAAATTACTTTTCAGGACCAGTACTGGGCTGAAAGATGCAGCACTGAGGTCTCTCCTGATAACAGGTGAGTAAATCGGAATTCGTATTTCGGCTGATTTTAGAGGAATATTTTAAAGTTCCAAAACTCCACACTTAGAAGAATTTCCAAGTGAAACCAGTCAATGTTTGCCTATGAAGAAAATTCAAGTTACCGGTAAGTACGGTTAAAATTACTTTTCAGGACCAGTACTGGGCTGAAAGATGCAGCACTGAGGTCTCTCCTGATAACAGGTGAGTAAATCGGAATTCGTATTTCGGCTGATTTTAGAGGAATATTTTAAAGTTCCAAAACTCCACACTTAGAAGAATTTCCAAGTGAAACCAGTCAATGTTAGCCTAAGCAAGGAAATTCAAGTTACTGGTAAGTACGGTTAAAATTACTTTTCAGGATCAGTACTGGGCTGAAAGATGCAGCACTGAGGTCTCTCCTGATAACAGGTGAGTAAATCAGAATTCGGATTTCGGCTGATTTTAGAGGAATATTTGTATGTTTCAAAAATCAACACTTAGAAACTTTTTCAGCAAAAAGCAGGCAATGATATCCTATGGAAGAAAATTCAAGTTACCGGTAAGTACGGTTAAAATTACTTTAGAGGATCAGTACTGGGCTGAAAGATGCAGCACTGAGGTCTCTCCTGATAACAGGTGAGTAAATCAGAATTCGGATTTCGGCTGATTTTAGAGGAATATTTGTATGTTTCAAAAATCAACACAAACTTTTTCAGCAAATGCAGGCAATGATGTCCTATGGAAGGAAATTCAAGTTACTGGTAAGTACGGTTAAAATTATTTTTGAGGATCAGTACTGGGCTGAAAGATGCAGCACTGAGGTCTCTCCTGATAACAGGTGAGTAAATCAGAATTCGGATTTCGGCTGATTTTAGAGGAATATTTGTATGTTTCAAAAATCAACACAGAAACTTTTTCAGCAAAAAGCAGGCAATGATATCCTATAGAAGGAAATTCAAGTTACTGGTAAGTACGGTTAAAATTACTTTTGAGGATCAGTACTGGGCTGAAAGATGCAGCACTGAGGTCTCTCCTGATAACAGGTGAGTAAATCGGAATTCGTATTTCGGCTGATTTTAGAGGAATATTTTAAAGTTCCAAAACTCCACACTTAGAAGAATTTCCAAGTGAAACCAGTCAATGTTAGCCTATGAAGGAAATTCAAGTTACCGGTAAGTACGGTTAAAATTACTTTTCAGGACCAGTACTGGGCTGAAAGATGCAGCACTGAGGTCTCTCCTGATAACAGGTGAGTAAATCGGAATTCGTCTTTCGGCTGATTTTAGAGGAATATTTTAAAGTTCCAAAACTCCACACTGAAGAATTTCCAAGTGAAACCAGTCAATGTTAGCCTATGAAGGAAATTCAAGTTACCGGTAAGTACGGTTAAAATTACTTTTCAGGACCAGTACTGGGCTGAAAGATGCAGCACTGAGGTCTCTCCTGATAACAGGTGAGTAAATCAGAATTCGGATTTCGGCTGATTTTAGAGGAATATTTGTATGTTTCAAAAATTAACACTTAGAAACTTTTTCAGCAAAAAGCAGGCAATGATATCCTATGGAAGGAAATTCAAGTTACTGGTAAGTACGGTTAAAATTACTTTTGAGGATCAGTACTGGGCTGAAAGATGCAGCACTGAGGTCTCTCCTGATAACAGGTGAGTAAATCGGAATTCGTATTTCGGCTGATTTTAGAGGAATATTTTAAAGTTCCTAAACTCCACACTTTGAAGAATTTCAAAGTGAAACCAGTCAATGTTAGCCTATGAAGAAAATTCAAGTTACCGGTAAGTACGGTTAAAATTAATTTTCAGGACCAGTACTGGGCTGAAAGATGCAGCACTGAGGTCTCTCCTGATAACAGGTGAGTAAATCGGAATTCGTATTTCGGCTGATTTTAGAGGAATATTTTAAAGTTCCAAAACTCCACACGTTGAAGAATTTCCAAGTGAAACCAGTCAATGTTAGCCTATGAAGGAAATTCAAGTTACCGGTAAGTACGGTTAAAATTACTTTTCAGGACCAGTACTGGGCTGAAAGATGCAGCACTGAGGTCTCTCCTGATAACAGGTGAGTAAATCGGAATTCGTATTTCGGCTGATTTTAGAGGAATATTTTAAAGTTCCAAAACTCCACACTTAGAAGAATTTCCAAGTGAAACCAGTCAATGTTAGCCTATGAAGAAAATTCAAATTACCGGTAAGTACGGTTAAAATTACTTTTCAGGACCAGTACTGGGCTGAAAGATGCAGCACTGAGGTCTCTCCTGATAACAGGTGAGTAAATCGGAATTCGTATTTCGGCTGATTTTAGAGGAATATTTTAAAGTTCCAAAACTCCACACTTAGAAGAATTTCCAAGTGAAACCAGTCAATGTTAGCCTATGGAAGGAAATTCAAGTTACTGGTAAGTACGGTTAAAATTACTTTTCAGGATCAGTACTGGGCTGAAAGATGCAGCACTGAGGTCTCTCCTGATAACAGGTGAGTAAATCAGAATTCGGATTTCGGCTGATTTTAGAGGAATATTTTAAAGTTCCAAAACTCCACACTTAGAAGAATTTCCAAGTGAAACCAGTCAATGTTAGCCTATGAAGAAAATTCAAGTTACCGGTAAGTACGGTTAAAATTACTTTTCAGGACCAGTACTGGGCTGAAAGATGCAGCACTGAGGTCTCTCCTGATAACAGGTGAGTAAATCAGAATTCGGATTTCGGCTGATTTTAGAGGAATATTTGTATGTTTCAAAAATCAACACAGAAACTTTTTCAGCAAAAAGCAGGCAATGATATCCTATGGAAGGAAATTCAAGTTACCGGTAAGTACGGTTAAAATTACTTTTCAGGACCAGTACTGGGCTGAAAGATGCAGCACTGAGGTCTCTCCTGATAACAGGTGAGTAAATCGGAATTCGTATTTCGGCTGATTTTAGAGGAATATTTTAAAGTTCCAAAACTCCACACTTAGAAGAATTTCCAAGTGAAACCAGTCAATGTTAGCCTATGGAAGGAAATTCAAGTTACTGGTAAGTACGGTTAAAATTACTTTTCAGGACCAGTACTGGGCTGAAAGATGCAGCACTGAGGTCTCTCCTGATAACAGGTGAGTAAATCAGAATTCGGATTTCGGCTGATTTTAGAGGAATATTTTAAAGTTCCAAAACTCCACACTTAGAAGAATTTCCAAGTGAAACCAGTCAATGTTAGCCTATGGAAGGAAATTCAAGTTACTGGTAAGTACGGTTAAAATTACTTTTCAGGATCAGTACTGGGCTGAAAGATGCAGCACTGAGGTCTCTCCTGATAACAGGTGAGTAAATCGGAATTCGTATTTCGGCTGATTTTAGAGGAATATTTTAAAGTTCCAAAACTCCACACTTAGAAGAATTTCCAAGTGAAACCAGTCAATGTTAGCCTATGGAAGAAAATTCAAGTTACCGGTAAGTACGGTTAAAATTACTTTTCAGGACCAGTACTGGGCTGAAAGATGCAGCACTGAGGTCTCTCCTGATAACAGGTGAGTAAATCAGAATTCGGATTTCGGCTGATTTTAGAGGAATATTTGTATGTTTCAAAAATCAACACTTAGAAACTTTTTCAGCAAAAAGCAGGCAATGATATCCTATGGAAGGAAATTCAAGTTACCGGTAAGTACGGTTAAAATTACTTTTGAGGATCAGTACTGGGCTGAAAGATGCAGCACTGAGGTCTCTCCTGATAACAGGTGAGTAAATCAGAATTCGTATTTCGGCTGATTTTAGAGGAATATTTGTAAAGTTCCAAAACTCCACACTTAGAAGAATTTCCAAGTGAAACCAGTCAATGTTAGCCTATGGAAGGAAATTCAAGTTACTGGTAAGTACGGTTAAAATTACTTTTCAGGATCAGTACTGGGCTGAAAGATGCAGCACTGAGGTCTCTCCTGATAACAGGTGAGTAAATCAGAATTCGGATTTCGGCTGATTTTAGAGGAATATTTGTAATGTTTCAAAACTCAACACTTAGAAGACTTTCTCAAGCAAAACGCAGGCAATGTTATCCTATAGAAGGAAATTCAAGTTACTGGTAAGTACGGTTAAAATTACTTTTGAGGACCAGTACTGGGCTGAAAGATGCAGCACTGAGGTCTCTCCTGATAACAGGTGAGTAAATCTGAATTCGTATTTCGGCTGATTTTAGAGGAATATTTTAAAGTTCCAAAACTCCACACTTAGAAGAATTTCCAAGTGAAACCAGTCAATGTTAGCCTATGAAGGAAATTCAAGTTACCGGTAAGTACGGTTAAAATTACTTTTCAGGACCAGTACTGGGCTGAAAGATGCAGCACTGAGGTCTCTCCTGATAACAGGTGAGTAAATCGGAATTCGTCTTTCGGCTGATTTTAGAGGAATATTTTAAAGTTCCAAAACTCCACACTTAGAAGAATTTCCAAGTGAAACCAGTCAATGTTAGCCTATGAAGGAAATTCAAGTTACCGGTAAGTACGGTTAAAATTACTTTTCAGGACCAGTACTGGGCTGAAAGATGCAGCACTGAGGTCTCTCCTGATAACAGGTGAGTAAATCAGAATTCGGATTTCGGCTGATTTTAGAGGAATATTTGTAATGTTTCAAAACTTAACACTTAGAAGACTTTTTCAAGCAAAACGCAGGCAATGATATCCTATGGAAGGAAATTCAAGTTACTGGTAAGTACGGTTAAAATTACTTTTGAGGATCAGTACTGGGCTGAAAGATGCAGCACTGAGGTCTCTCCTGATAACAGGTGAGTAAATCGGAATTCGTATTTCGGCTGATTTTAGAGGAATATTTTAAAGTTCCTAAACTCCACACTTTGAAGAATTTCAAAGTGAAACCAGTCAATGTTAGCCTATGAAGAAAATTCAAGTTACCGGTAAGTACGGTTAAAATTAATTTTCAGGACCAGTACTGGGCTGAAAGATATAATACGTAACTGACCAGCACAC
>CAWUFW010029826.1:0-18295 GCA_963921515.1 Calotriton arnoldi
CTCGAGCGCAATCCCCGTGTAGGTCCAGTGACCTGGAGGTTCTTTCTCCTCATCTGCTCTCTGCTCATATCGTGCTCTGACCCTTTATAAACAATGTGAGAAGTTGGCCTGGCATATGCTGTCCACTAATTATAGTGGGCACCTTGCACCAGTCCAAACAACCCCTTATTGGAGATAGGTTAAAGACAACCTTATTGAAAGCTATCCTAGTGGTAGCTATGGAGAGCAGCCTTCAGGCTAAGTCTTGAAGGAATGTAAAGCAGCTTGTTTTACCAGTCTATAATCTCTTGAGTGATCAAATGAAAGAGCACCACACCAGGTATATATTCAAAATATATGTATTTATTGCTAAACACACCCCTCTAGTCTCTTTATGAGGCTAGAGTTCGAAGTACATAAGTTAGAAGTTATTTAAACACAGTAATAGCACAAGTACACGTTTGGGCCCTAGGGGCGTACCAAACCATATACCAATAAAGTGGTATAAGAACCACGACTGAACTAGACACTAGGCCTAGAGCCTCTAGAAGTGCTTGGACCACAAGGAACCACCCAAGGTAATGACACAGGGGACCCACGGGAGATGCGTGCAGTGTAAATACACAACCGCGATACGCCGTTGACTTCTATGGAGAAAGTCGTGATCGGGAAATTAGAGAAAAGGGACACTTAAAAGAGGACTTGGACCAAACCCTTTGAGATCTAGGACTTTGAAGAGTCTCTACCCACGGGAGCACCGGAGTACTCGTGTTACTTCACCCAGGGAAGCCGGGTGCATAGGTGTCTTTCGGGGTCGGGTTTCGTCGTCGATTTGAATGGCGATCTGCTGCAAAGTGCTGCTGGCGACCAAGTGAAAAGTGTCCGGGTGGATCCAAGAGTGGATCGGAGTTCTGAAGAACCTGAAAGCAGAGGGGACAGAGTCTGGGTCACTAGCCAGTGACCAGGAAGGCGATGGACAGATGCCCACCGATGTCGAGTGCTTCAGGTGCATTGACGGTTGTCTTGACTCTTCAGCCACGAAGTCCAGGAGGCGTTGTCGGCAACCAGGAGCAGGATTCGGGCTGGCACACGATGTCTGTCGAGTGCTGAGGTGTCGGCGACCGGATTGGACCCAACAAGCCTTGGCAACGGCATGTCTCGATGCAGAGGAAGATCGTCGATGGTGCAGAACAGCAAGGTCTGGGGAACTCACCCAGTGAAGGTAAGTGAGGGGAGGCCTGGAGCAACCAGGATGCCAAGTTAGAAAAAGATTGGCCTTCGTTAAGGGCTACTAGCCAACGGGCTAGCGACCGCGAAGGAGCCTCGTGACGCCGCACGTGGATCTGGCTCACAGGACACTCGTGGAATGGAGGCCAGTGATCTTCAGTGCAATTGGTACTGGAGGCTAGGGCTACTCCGAGCCCAAAGCACGACTTCTTGGGAGATCCAGAAGAGGATGCACTTGCAAATGTGCTCGGTGTCCAAGGGTCATGGTCTCAAGTCACCCACGATAGCCACGGGCCTCAGCTTTGCTGGGGATTCAGGGTAGCCTCGGGGAAGTCTGAGAATCCACCTCTGGTGATGCGATGACTTCGGCGTCCGACAGGAGCTTCAGAAATGCGAACTTGACAGATGCTTCTTTGGTGCCTGCCAAGCAGGGGAGTCACTCCTTGACCCCAAGGGAGATTCTTCTGTCCTCTAATCGTGAGTAGAGCGTCGAAGGTCCAGGATTCAGTTTCAGAGTTTCGTCCAGGGATAATCTAAAGTCCTAAGGACTGGGTTCCTATACTTATACTAAGTATAGGGGTTGGACTACTCTGTGGCCCCACCTATGGGTGGGTCAGGGCAGAGGGGTGGCTACACCCCTTTCCCTTTGTCCAGTTCACGCCAAAGCAGGGGCTGCAAGCCCCTGATCCGGTTTGAACTGGGGTATGCACAGGGACACCAAATGTGCCCCCAGTGCAGGACTTCAAAGCACCCGAAAGTGCTCCCGCCCAGCCCCAATACACATTATCCTGTCTGGGGAGGTGGTCACACCTCCCTGGGACAGGAAACCTATTGTCCAGGCCTCCCCTGCCGGAGTTTCATCCAGCAGCAGGAGGCCAGACTCGTGTCTGTGGCAGCAGCATCCATTTTGTGATGCCAGGGCTTTGGAAAGAAGTTACCGGGCTAGCCAGAGTTAACATGTCTTTCCCTCTAGAAGGGTGGAATGCTACCCCCGCCGCCAGAATTGGCGGGGGGTAGTATTCCAAGATGTTTGACACCAAACACGACATGTTTAGGTGCAGCCATTCCAAAGTTAGCATTTTACCGCGAGGTTATAATGCGCTTAAGAGTATATGGTCAGGCTGCACTACAAACAGCATCAGAGATGGTCTCCGAATGCTGCAGAGGGGCCCTGCTCATGCAGGGGCACCCTCTCACATAGGAACCATGCACTCTGCCTTTAGGATTGATAAGGCCTACCTTAGGAGTGAGTTATAGGTTTATATGTGTGTATGTATTTAGTGATATAGGTAACCTATATCACAGTAAGGGGTGCATGCACCACCTTACCCAGGCTGCAGTAGCAGACCTGTGGTGTCAGTTTGGATGGCCTTCCAGGGGTGGCATAATACATGCTGCAGCCCTTGGCAGGCCTCTGAGGTACCTATGCCCTTGGTACATAGTATACCATATACTAGGGACTTATAAGGGCACTCTAGATCCCAATCAGTGATGTGCCTAAGGCACATGGAAACCATTTTAGAGAGGAAGCAGCTAGGCTGGGGTTCTGATTAGCAGGGCCCCAGCCAGACTAATGTCGAAAAACAGTGAAGCATCAGCAAAAAGTGGGGGTACCCATGTGAAGCAGATCCTACTCTCCTACACAACCCCCCCAAACGTAGGGACATTAAACTAACCTTGCCCAGTTAAGTCTTCATGTTCTAAGTGGAAGTACCTAGAGAGTCCATCTGCATTGGCATGGTTACTCCCAGGTCTATGTTCCACTGTAAAGTCCATCCCCTGTAGGGAAATGGACCACCTAAGCAGTTTGGGGTTTTCACCCTTCATTTGTTTTAGCCATAAGAGGGGCTTATGGTCTGTCTGAACCAGGAAGTGTGTACCAAACAAGTATGGCCTCAACTTCTTCAGAGCCCAGACCACAGCAAAGGCCTCCCTCTCTATGGCTGACCAACGTTTCTCTCTAGGGGTCAGCCTTCTGCTAATAAAAGCTACTGGCTGATCCTGACCTTCTTCATTCAATTGTGACAGTACAGCCCCTACCCCCAATTCAGATGCATCAGTTTGAACAATGAACTTCTTGGAGTAATCAGGACTCTGTAGAATGGGAGCAGTGCACATGGCCTGCTTCAGGTCATCAAATGCCTTTTGACAGCTAACTGTCCACTGAACCTTTTTGGGCATTTTCTTAGAAGTTAAGTCATTCAGGGGTGTCACTATTGATCCATACCCCTTGACAAATCTCCTATAGTACCCAGTCAGGCCTAAGAAGGCTCTCACCTGAGTCTGGGTAATGGGAGCAGTCCAGTCCATGATGGTCTGGATCTTGCTCTGCAAAGGTTGAACCTGGCCTCCACCCACAAGGTGGCCCAGGTACACAACCTGACTCTGCCCTATCTGGCACTTAGTGGCCTTGATAGTCAGGCCTGCCTTTTGCAGGGCCTGTAAAACATTCCTGAGGTGGACCAGGTGATCCTCCCAGGTGGAGCTAAAGACAGCAATATCATCTAGATATGCTGCACTATAGGCTTCCAGACCTGTGAGAACTGTATTCACCAACCTCTGGAAAGTGGCAGGTGCATTCTTCAGACCAAAGGGCATTACCACAAATTGATAATGCCCACTAGGGGTTGAGAATGCTGTTTTGGGCTTTGCAGTATCAGCTAGTCTGATCTGCCAGTAGCCAGCTGTTAGGTCAAATGTGCTGAGATATTTGGCAGAGGCCAAAGTATCTATGAGCTCATCTGCCCTGGGTATTGGATGGGCATCAGTCCTAGTGACTGCATTGAGACCCCGGTAGTCCACACAAAACCTCATCTCTCTTTTTCCACCACTGGTGTGAGGTTTTGGTACAAGGACCACTGGACTAGCCCAAGGGCTATCTGAGGGTTCAATAACTCCCAATTCCAACATTTTCTGGACTTCAGTCCTGATACAGTCCCTGACATGGTCAGGTTGCCTATAAATCTTATTTTTAATAGGCAGACTGTCCCCAGTGTCCACTTCATGAGTGCACCAGGTGGTCTGACTGGGTGTCAGTGAAAACATATGTCTAAACTGATTGAGAACTTGCCTGCAATCAGTTTGTTGCTGGGTAGTGAGGCTGCCTGCCAAGGCTACACCATCAACTGACCCATCGTCAGGGTTCTGTGAGAGCAGGTCAGGGAGTGGGTCACTCTCTTCCTCCTGCCCTTCATCAGTAGCCATGAGCAAGCCCATGTCTGCCCTGTCCACATATGGTTTTAACCTGTTGACATGGAGAACCCTGTGGGGACTCCTGGGTGTTCCTAGGTCTACTAAGTAGGTAACCTCACCCTTCTGCTCAACAATAGTGTGGGGTCCACTCCATTTGTCTTGGAGAGCTGCTGGGGCCACTGGCTCCAACACCCACACCTTCTGTCCTGGCTGGTAAACAGTCAGAACAGCCTTTTGGTCATGCCAGGCCTTTTGAAGTTCCTGGCTAGCCTCAAGGTTTTTGGTTGCCTTTTTCATGTACTCAGCCATCCTGGAGCGGAGACCAAGTACATAGTCCACTATATCTTGCTTTGGGGGCTTGAGAGGTAACTCCCATCCTTCCTTCACCAAGCACAGTGGACCCCTCACAGGGTGGCCAAACAGAAGTTCAAAAGGGCTGTAACCAACCCCTTCTGAGGCACCTCCCTATATGCGAATAAAAGGCAGGGCAAGAGTATGTCCCATCTACGCCTAAGCTTTTCTGGGAGCCCTTTAATCATGCCCTTCAAGGTTTTGTTGAATCTCTCAACTAAACCATTGCATTGTGGGTGATAGGGTGTGGTGAACTTATAAGTCACTCCACACTCCTTCCACATTGCTTTTAAGTACCCAGACATGAAGTTAGCACCCCTGTCTGATACTACCTCCTTAGGAAAGCCCACTCTTGAGAAAATTCCCAGGAGGGCCCTTGCCACCACAGGTGCTGTAGTGGTCCTGAGGGGAATAGTTTCTGGGTACCTGGTGGCATGATCCACTACCACCAGGATAAACCTGTGCCCAGATGCTGTTTGGGGATCCATGGGACCAACAATGTCAATCCTTACCCTTTCAAAGGGCACCCCCACCACAGGTAGTGGTATCAGGGGGCCTTTGTAGTGCCGCCTGCCTTGCCACTGGCTTGGCAGGTTACACAGGAGCGACAAAACTCCTTGCTGTCTTCAGACATGTGGGGCCAGTGAAAGTGAGGGACAATTCTGTCCCAAGTCTTGTTCTGGCCCAGGTGACCTGCTAAGGGAATATCATGGGCTAGGGTCAATAGGAAGCCCCTGAACTTCAGAGGTATAACCAACCTCCTGGTAGCACCAGGCTTGGGGTCTCTACTCTCTGAGTACAGGAGTCCATCATCCCAATACACTGTATGGGGACCACTAGCTTTCCCAGCAGCCTCAGCAGCAGCTTGCTGTCTGAGGGGTTCAAGGGAGGGGCAGCTCTGCTGCTCCTGGCTCAGATCTGCCCTAGAAGGTCCCCCTGTCCCCAAGAACTCAACCTGGTCAGGTTCAAGTTCCTCTGGGACAGTTCCTTCTTCAGGGCTGAGATCATCCCCCTCAAGGGACTGATCTTCCTCCTGAGCCAAGGGGGAAGGCACTGCCTTAACCCTACTACTCCTCCTCTTGGAAGGCACTTGGTCCATTCTTCCAGATTCCAAGGCCTGTTCAGTGCTAGACATTTTGGCTTGTGACCTGGTCACAGCAAACACATCTGCAGGGATCCCCAGCATTTCTGCATGGGTCCTGAGCTCCACTTCTGCCCAAGCAGAAGTCTCTAAGTCATTGCCAAGCAAGCATTCGACTGGTAGGTTTGCACTCACCACAACCTTCTTAAGGCCAGTTACCCCTCCCCAGGAGAAGTTAACAACTGCCAGAGTATGGTCTGTTCTGACATTGCTAGCATTGGTCACTTGGTACATCTCACCAAGTATAACTTGCCCAGGATTCACAAGGTCTTGTGTCACCATTGTGACACTTGCCCCTGTGTCCCTAAATGCCAAAGCCTCACGTCCATTGATTAAAGGCTGTTGTCTGTACTTGCCCAGATTACTGGGACTCACAGTGGAGGTCACATCCATGCCTCCATCACAGACTAACACAGCCTGAGTCAGTTCTCTGACTAGGTCAGAGCCCAACTCAGTACCCAGGGTGAACCCTACTAAACCCTTGGCTGGAGCACTCCCACCAACTGTACTAGGGGGAACAGGTGCCTTAGGGGCATTGGTGGGTGCTGGACTGGAGTCTTTGGACTTGGTGCAATCACTGGTCCAGTGGGTCTTTTGCTTACAGACCTTGCACCATGGTTTTCTTTGGCCTTTCCCTTTGGTAGACTGTGAATCCCCACCAGAAGAAGATTTTTGGGGGCCTGATGAAGACTTTTGATCTTTACCCTTCTCCCCACCCTTTTCAGAGTTCTTAGCATCTTGCTTCTTGGTTTCCCCACCTTGGTTCTGTACCTTCTGCTTCACCCTGGTTCTGACCCATTTGTCTGCCTTCTTTCCCAATTCTTGGGGAGAGGTCAGATCAGAGTCTACCAGGTACTGATGCAACAGCTGATTTTGACAGTTATTAAGAATCTGCTCCCTCATTATCAGATTGTACAATCCTGAGAAGTCACACACCTTACTGCCCATCAACCAGCCTTCCAGAGCCTTGGCAGAACAATCCACATAGTCTACCCAGTCTTGAGTCTGTGCTTTTTGGGTATCTCTGAACTTCAACCTGTACTGTTCAGTGGTTAGGCCAAACCCATCAATAAGAGCACTCTTCAAGACCTTGTAATTATCAGCATCCTCCTCTCTAACAGTGAGGAGCTTATCTCTACCTTTGTCAGCAAAGGAGAGCCACAAGATTGCTGCCCACTGCTCCTGAGGGACCTTCTGTACCTTACAGGCCCTCTCTAGAGCAGTTATCCACTTGTGGATGTCATCCCCATTCTGATAGGGAGGGACAATCTTGCTCAGGTTCCTATGGTCATAGGACCTTTCCCTATCTCTAGGGATATGGCTGCCACCATGGGACTCTAGTCCCAACTTTCTTCTCTCTCTAAAGAGATCTAGGGACTCCCTGTCTATGGCTAGTTGCTTCTTTTTGAGTTCAAGCTGAGCTTCCTCATATAGAACCAGCCTCTTTCTTCTCTCATGAGAGGATTCCCTCCTATGAGATGAGACAGAGCTCCCTATTGAGGTGCCAGAGTGGTTAGACTCCTGAGAAGAAGATCTAGACCTTCTGGGCACACTCACAATCCTTCCTGGGGGGACAAAGGGGGCATCATTCTGATCCTCCTCTTCATCTTCCTCAGGAGGGGTTGGATTATCCAGGTCAGGGCCATTGTCGCCCTCCTGGCCAGTTTCAGAGGGGGGGCTGGGGGTATTGGTACCCCTGGTCCCATCCTCATCATCTGCCCCACCCTCAGCTCCTGCCCCTTCAGTCCCCAAGGGCCTACTAAGGTCATAAGCCACCAACAACTCCTTGAGGTGTTGGGTGGTGGGGCTTTGGCCTGTCCTTATTTTTCTCAAGTTGCATAAAGCTCTCAATTCCAAGAATGGGAGTGTATCATACTTGGAGGGTGGAAGCTCAATGGCTTCCTGCAAGGATTCTTTAGATCCTACCCTTAAAGACATTACTAGTGTGGTGTGGTGTATGCACTACCTACTCTAGTGTGGCCTACTAAACTCTCTTGAGTTGTAGAAAGGGTTGTGCTATCCCTTAACACACAACTCTAAGTTCAGTAGAACCTACTGTATTCTAAGCTTAAATTATATGTACCTTAGGTACCTTTAGTGGTTTTCAGTTGATCAATTCAATTGAGATTATCTGGTAAAACAATAGCAAGCTGGAATCCCACACGCTGCACACCAATGTGAGAAGTTGGCCTGGCATATGCTGTCCACTAATTATAGTGGGCACCTTGCACCAGTCCAAACAACCCCTTATTGGAGATAGGTTAAAGACAACCTTATTGAAAGCTATCCTAGTGGTAGCTATGGAGAGCAGCCTTCAGGCTAAGTCTTGAAGGAATGTAAAGCAGCTTGTTTTACCAGTCTATAATCTCTTGAGTGATCAAATGAAAGAGCACCACACCAGGTATATATTCAAAATATATGTATTTATTGCTAAACACACCCCTCTAGTCTCTTTATGAGGCTAGAGTTCGAAGTACATAAGTTAGAAGTTATTTAAACACAGTAATAGCACAAGTACACATTTGGGCCCTAGGGGCGTACCTAACCATATACCAATAAAGTGGTATAAGAACCACGACTGAACTAGACACTAGGCCTAGAGCCTCTAGAAGTGCTTGGACCACAAGGAACCACCCAAGGTAGTGACACAGGGGACCCACGGGAGACGCGTGCAGTGTAAATACACAACCGCGATACGCCGTTGACTTCTATGGAGAAAGTCGTGATCGGGAAATTAGAGAAAAGGGACACTTAAAAGAGGACTTGGACCAAACCCTTTGAGATCTAGGACTTTGAAGAGTCTCTACCCACGGGAGCACCGGAGTACTCGTGTTACCTCACCCAGGGAAGCCGGGTGCATAGGTGCCTTTCGGGGTCGGGTTTCGTCGTCGATTTGAATGGCGATCTGCTGCAAAGTGCTGCTGGCGACCAAGTGAAAAGTGTCCGGGTGGATCCAAGAGTGGATCGGAGTTCTGAAGAACCTGAAAGCAGAGGGGACAGAGTCTGGGTCACTAGCCAGTGACCAGGAAGGCGATGGACAGATGCCCACCGATGTCGAGTGCTTCAGGTGCGTTGATGGTCGTCTTGACTCTTCAGCCACGAGGTCCAGGAGGCGTTGTCGGCAACCAGGAGCAGGATTCGGGCTGGCACACAATGTTTGTCGAGTGCTGAGGTGTCGGCGACCGGATTGGACCCAACAAGCCTTGGCAACGGCAAGTCTCGATGCAGAAGAAGATCGTCGATGGTGCAGACCAGCAAGGTCTGGGGAACTCACCCAGTGAGGGTAAGTGAGGGCAGGCCTGGAGCAACCAGGATGCCAAGTTAAAAAAAGATTGGCTTTCGTTAAGGGCTACTAGCCAATGGGCTAGCGACCGCGAAGGAGCCTCGTGACGCCGCACGTGGATCTGGCTCACAGGACACTCGTGGAGTGGAGGCCAGTGATCTTCGGTGCAGTTGGTGCTGGAGGCTAGGGCTACTTGAAGCCCAAAGCACGACTTCTTGGGATACCCAGAAGAGGATGCACTTGCAAATGTGCTCAGTGTCCAGGGGTCACGGTCTCAAGTCACCCACGATAGCCACGGGCCTCAGCTTTGCTGGGGACTCAGGGTAGCCTCAGGGAAGTCTGAGAATCCACCTCTGGTGATGCGATGACTTCGGCGTCCGACGGGAGCTTCAGAAATGCGAACCAGACAGATGCTTCTTTGGTGCCTGCCAAGCAGGGGAGTCACTCCTTGACCCCAAGGGAGATTCTTCTGTCCTCTAATCGTGAGTAGAGCGTCGAAGGTCCAGGATTCAGTTTCAGAGTTTCGTCCAGGGATAATCTAAAGTCCTAAGGACTGGGTTCCTATTCTTATACTAAGTATAGGGGTTGGACTACTCTGTGGCCCCACCTATGGGTGGGTCAGGGCAGAGGGGTGGCTACACCCCTTTCCCTTTGTCCAGTTCACGCCAAAGCAGGGGCTGCGAGCCCCTGATCCGGTTTGAACTGGGGTATGCACAGGGACACCAAATGTGCCCCCAGTGCAGGACTTCAAAGCACCCGAAAGTGCTCCCGCCCAGCCCCAATACACATTATCCTGTCTGGGGAGGTGGTCACACCTCCCTGGGACAGGAAACCTATTGTCCAGGCCTCCCCTGCCGGAGTTTCGTCCAGCAGCAGGAGGCCAGACTCGTGTCTGTGGCAGCAGCATCCATTTTGTGATGCCAGGGCTTTGGAAAGAAGTTACCGGGCTAGCCAGAGTTAACATGTCTTTCCCTCTAGAAGGGTGGAATGCTACCCCCGCCGCCAGAATTGGCGGGGGGTAGTATTCCAAGATGTTTGACACCAAACACGACATGTTTAGGTGCAGCCATTCCAAAGTTAGCATTTTACCGCGAGGTTATAATGCGCTTAAGAGTATATGGTCAGGCTGCACTACAAACAGCATCAGAGATGGTCTCCGAACGCTGCAGAGGGGCCCTGCTCATGCAGGGGCACCCTCTCACATAGGAACCATGCACTCTGCCTTTAGGATTGATAAGGCCTGCCTTAGGAGTGACTTATAGGTTTATATGTGTGTATGTATTTAGTGATATAGGTAACCTATATCACAGTAAGGGGTGCATGCACCACCTTACCCAGGCTGCAGTAGCAGACCTGTGGTGTCAGTTTGGATGGCCTTCCAGGGGTGGCATAATACATGCTGCAGCCCCTGGCAGGCCTCTGAGGTACCTATGCCCTTGGTACATAGTATACCATATACTAGGGACTTATAAGGGCACTCCAGATCCCAATCAGTGATGTGCCTAAGGCACATGGAAACCATTTTAGAGAGGAAGCAGCTAGGCTGGGGTTCTGATTAGCAGGGCCCCAGCCAGACTAATGTCGAAAAACAGTGAAGCATCAGCAAAAAGTGGGGGTACCCATGTGAAGCAGATCCTACTCTCCTACAGGAGGTACATGGGCGTAGAAGGGTATAATAGATATAGAATTAGCTAATTAGTTAGGACACGCTCGCACAGGAGATGCTAGACTAGACGCTGACAGAAGAGCTCCAGACCGCCAAGCTGATCGATTGCAGACTGAATTCCTGTCCAGAGAGGTCCTGATTAGGGGGCGGCGGAGTCCATTAGAAGGAAGATACGGGTGAATCGAGGAGAAGCGGAGTATCAGAGAGGGGAACGACGCAGGCGTCGTAGGTAGAGAGGTCACCGGTCCTGTCCTGAACCTGAAGGAAGTCTTGCTCTTCATCCTTCCTGGGTCCTGTCTTTCCAACTCCTAGGCCAAGGGGTTTGGTTCTCGCACTTAGGTAAATATATGCAACTTTTAGTTGCGCTGCTGTCTCTATCTTCTCTTTTCTAAGGGACCGTCATTGATCGATAATTAACTTTTTATTGCTTCATCCTTGATATGCGACTAAGTATCATGCAAAATCTGTAATTTACTCTGCTAAAACTTTAGATAAATATTTTAAAACTTCCTGACTTTGTGATTATTTCAGGATTATGAACTGTAATGAATGTCACTCATTTTAAACTTCCCAATTAGCAAAGGATTCATTGGTAAGTCATTACTCTTCAATCAGAAGGTAATTGGAAGCAGGGATTTTGATAAAGAGTAACAACTGACACACCAGCGTGAAGTACTAGTGTAGTATGAATGTATGGGCCCAAGTGAGTATTTGATGTATGAATGCTCGTTGCTAGTATTGCGCTGGATCAAAGGCGTACAAAGAGAAAGTGCTATTCAACAGCCACTTGAACGGCCCAAAGCCGCTTTGAAATTGAGTCAACAGCCACCTCTTGGCTGGTTAAAGCAATTTCAACAAGGGATCTCAAAGCCACAACATAGGGTGGAGTATGCATATCTAAGCAGCCCCTGATCACAGCCCTGAGGAAATTGCTGTAAGTGTGCTGGAGTCCAGCTGTTTACCAGATGCTTGGCATTCTTCCAAATTTGCATGGCCCTTCTGGCATGGGCATGCAAGAGCATGAGTCTTCCAGATGACCTCTTACATGGGTCCTATGCTCATTTGGTAAGGCTTGCTCTTTGTCAGCAAGACCTTATATAACCGAAATGTATGAGAAATGCCTGCTCTCTTGACTAGACGAGGAAGGAATAATGTCCCAGTTGAAGATCAACAGATGCAACTTCCATCAGATGTTAACCTGATAAAGGAGATTATATCTCCAAAAGTCATGTCAGAAGTGGGATTCGAACCCACGTCTCCAGAGGAGACTGTGGCCTAAACACAGCGCCTTAGACCACTCGGCCATCCTGACAGAGAAGCATCTTGAGAAATGTATAAAAGTCACTCAGAAACGTCTGCGCCCATGCAAGCCTGAAATCATTTAAACCTTCTAACACAAGGTGCAATCTGATGCACAGGACAATAAACACAGAAGATCACATATGAAAGCACTTAATTTCACGGGTATACTGTTTTCATGCTTTTAGAACACCACATACCTCTCACCAGCTATTTAGAGTCCTGTATCCGACTCACAAAATTGCCTTGCCTGCGACCTCTCTCTCTACTCAAACAACTACAGCACAGGAAAGAGCAAGGCAGAAGGTGGGGCAGTTTATGCAAATTTATGCTGTCAATGTGCCTTGCAGATTCATGCAGGATTGCTAGATCCTTGCTGGATACAAGAGAGTAGGCCTTGTTCCAGATCAACTGTCCTTAGCAGGGAATGTCTGAGCACAGGCAGTCTTTTGCTCTCTAGTCCCTGGCCTGGGACTCACCCTCACTTGCTGAGGGGTGAAGTTCTGCATACCAATGTTGCATAGAAGGTATGTTTGTGGTCGTTTGGGGATGGGAGGGAGGTCAAGAGTAGGGAAAAGCAGGTCGCCTTCTCTGCCAGTTTCCTCTTCTATGCCTACCTGCCGTTCACTCACTCTGTCTTTATTTCGTTCTCTCATTCCTCAACAAGCCTTCTCACTCACTCGCTCTATCACTTGTGCTCTTTCCCCTTGCTCTGCATTCCGTAGTGGAAACATCTCTTGAATGAAGCATTTGAAAATGACGTGACATAAAATTAAAAATCTACTTATTGGAAACCAAAAATATCACAAGACTGAATGTAACCCATTTCTTTAATAAAAGGGATTTTTAAGTACCCCCTCAAAAAACACATAAAACACCACGAGTGCTAGAAGAATATCATACGAGCTTGAAAATGGAAGTGGGCAAATGAATTTGCAGTTGAAACTGAAGTTTGGTACTTATTCAGATATTATATAAATTGCCAATTTTAAAGCTGAGATACTAAAGGATCTCAGAGAGAAAATGGCCTTAAAGGTTTGTCAGAAGTGGGATTCGAACCCACGCCTCCAGGAGAGACTGCAGCCTTAACGCAGCACCTTAGACCACTCGGCCATCCTGACCACATGCTGCTTGTTTATCTAAAGGGTGAGATAGATATTGCGAACCTAAAAACGCCCAGAGCTTAGGCCATGAGTGGCTAGAGCAAGCTGAAAACCCACTGCACTCTTCCAAGAAGACAATCATATAAGCCCCTGTGAGGGAATTCATCAGATTTCTATCTCTCAAGAAAAAAATTAGAGTAAACACAGGAATGTCAGAAGTGGGATTCAAACCCATGCCTCCAGAGGAGACTGCGACCTAAACGCAGCGCCTTAGACCACTCGGCCATCCTGACTTGCCTTTGCAGCACCTTTCACAGGCCAGACAGCCATGCAGGTGGGGTACTGAAAAGGCATGCCCTCAATTTATTTATCCTATTATAAGCTCTTCCAACTGATCTTTGAACAATCTATACAGAGCAGTACCTATGAAGAACTCTTTAGACCTTTAAGGCGTACAAAGAGAAAGTGCTATTCAACAGCCACTTGAACGGCCCATAGCCGCTTTGAAATTGAGTCAACAGCCACCTCTTGGCTGGCTAAAGCAATTTCAACAAGGGATCTCAAAGCCACAACATAGGGTGGAGTATGCATATCTAAGCAGCCCCTGATCACAGCCCTGAGGAAATTGCTGTAAGTGTGCTGGAGTCCAGCTGTCTACCAGATGCTTGGCATTCTTCCAAATTTGCATGGCCCGTCTGGCCAGGGCATGCAAGAGCATGAGTCTTCCAGATGACCTCTTACATGGGTCCTATGCTCATTTGGTAAGGCTTGCTCTTTGTCAGCAAGACTTTATACAACCAAAATATATGAGAAATGCCTGCTCTCTTGACTAGACGAGGACGGAATAACGTCCCAGTTGAAGACCAACAGATGCAACTTCCATCAGATGTTAACCTGATAAAGGAGATTATATCTCCAAAAGTCATGTCAGAAGTGGGATTCGAACCCACGTCTCCAGAGGAGACTGTGGCCTAAACACAGCGCCTTAGACCACTCGGCCATCCTGACAGTGCAGCATCTTGAGAAATGTATAAAAGTCACTCAGAAACGTCTGCGCCCATGCAAGCCTGAAATCATTTAAACCTTCTAACACAAGGTGCAATCTGATGCACAGGACAATAAACACAGAAGATCACATATGAAAGCACTTAATTTCACGGGTATACTGTTTTCATGCTTTTAGAACACCACATACCTCTCACCAGCTATTTAGAGTCCTGTATCCGACTCACAAAATTGCCTTGCCTGCGACCTCTCTCTCTACTCAAACAACTACAGCACAGGAAAGAGGAAGGCAGAAGGTAGGGCAGTTTATGCAAATTTATGCTGTCAATGTGCCTTGCAGATTCATGCAGGATTGCTAGATCCTTGCTGGATACAAGAGAGTAGGCCTTGTTCCAGATCAACTGTCCTTAGCAGGGAATGTCTGAGCACAGGCAGTCTTTTGCTCTCTAGTCCCTGGCCTGGGACTCACCCTCACTTGCTGAGGGGTGAAGTTCTGCATACCAATGTTGCATAGAAGGTATGTTTGTTGTCGTTTGGGGATGGGAGTGAGGTCAAGAGTAGGGAAAAGCAGGTCGCCTTCTCTGCCAGTCTCCTCTTCTATGCCTACCTGCCGTTCACTCACTCTGTCTTTATTTCGTTCTCTCATTCCTCAACAAGCCTTCTCACTCGCTCGCTCTATCACTTGTGCTCTTTCTCCTTGCTCTGCATTCCGTAGTGAAAACATCTCTTAAATGAAGCATTTGAAAATGACGTGACATAAAATTAAAAATCTACTTATTGGAAACCAAAAATATTACCAGACCAATGTTCCCTCTAATTTTTTTCCTCTGTGCGGCAGTGGAGGGTCTCTGTGCGCTGCAACCATGGCTATGTGCGCCAGGAATCAGACCGCGCGCGTGTGCAGCGCCAAATGTCACTCCAAACGTTTACTTAAAAAAGTGAAAAGATGGTGCATTTTCACACATACAGCACCACGTTAAGGGTCTTAAGGCCGGTTTTCAAATCAAGTTAGAGACATCCTGCATCATACTCATAGCCCCAGAGATGACCGAGCCAGCATTTGCACATGGATCTCCAGTTACCTCCAAGCTCCTGCTTGCACAAAAAGTGCATAAGCATAGGTCCATCGGGATGCACATAGAACCGAATTTGAGATTTCGCAATTCCGGTGATTCAGTCTCCCTGATTCACTCAACCATTGGTCAAATAAGAACTTGATATGGTCTTGTTGCAGCTGATACGTCCATTTGAGCCTATTCATAAAGCAGATCTTAAGTACGTCTTGGAGTGTGGCTTTGCTGCTGGTGATGATGTCAGCCACAATGGACAGTGAAATTCGAGCACTATCAAATAACCCTTCCTTAGTTTCTATAAGCATACGTGTATTCTTCATACCAACCAGATGTTTGTGCTAAGTTCCCACAGACTTTCATCTGTGTATTTCTCTACAGATCCATCAATGCAGTGGAGAGGATGCTACTTCCTGGATATTAGCAGATGTTGGATGTATTATATTGTTAGAATAGAACGTTTTACGTGGACAGATCAGTTTTTCTCTCCTTTGGAAGGAACAAAGGTGACCCACGGTCCAAGCAAGGAGGGACCAGGCGGATAGTGGCAGCCATCAGCTACTGTCAGGTTAAGCAAACAGCACCCTGCTGGTAAAAGTCATTGAACATTCGGCGAGAGAAGCAGTGGCAGGGCTGTAGGCCAGTAGTTCCATTGACAGTTATTTTCAGGGTGGTTACAAGGAAAAGCTGCTACACATTCACAAGGCACTACTGCTTGGACACAGAAGCTGTGAGAGATTCAGGGATGGGGCAGACAATGGTCTCCTATTTAGGTAATTGTTGGTATTAGTACTGATTGCTTGCCTCGTTCATGCATGTGAATTTATGAAAGATCCAATGCTGAAAAAGAAGCAGGTTACTTTATCTGTAACTACAGTTCTCCAGTATCTGTATCTATCATGATGGAGCAGACTTAGCTTGAGGATGGGTAGGGTCATAAAGACAGACCTCTTGTCTTCCAGGAGGGGTGCAACCTGCAAAGAAATTAGAAAAGAAAAGGATTCGACTGAAGAGCATTAGACAGGATAGAAAGATGAGAAGGAGACAGTTCCAGAACTGGGAGGAAGACAGAATAAAGAGCGAGACCAGAGAAAGTAAAAAAGACTATCCTCTAGATAGGAAGGGGAAGACTTGGGGGAGGGGGGAGAACAGTAGCACACGGAGGTCGCTGTGGGAAAAGGGGCCATTTGCTCAAATTTACACAGACTCGAGCGAGTCGACCTCTATGCTGAAGACAGCGTGAGGCACAAAGACACCAAATGCCAACTTCCCACTAAGGAGTGAAAACAGAGATGCCGCAGGGCAGAGGAGCGAGAACGGAGTTGGGGAAATGTGTGAGCCAGTAAGATGTTGAGGAAGGGCAAACTCCAAAGAGATGCCAGAGAGGGTGTGAAGAGAAAGACTAGTGCACACACAGCTACACTAGGAGACATGACTTTCCCTCACTTACGACCTAAGGATAATTCTTGTACCCAGGCAAATATCTAAGGAATAAAGGACGGAGAGTGGGAAGAACTGACTTTATTTCAGGCATATATCATCATTAACCATGGAAGAGAGGCTAATGGAGTGCCCAAGACTTGAATATTAAAGACAAAAGAAGTGAAAGAAAGATAGAAAAGGAAGTTAAAGAAAGTTAGAAACAGACAGAAAGGAAAAGACTGAAAGGATTTTGACAGTAAAAGCAAAGAGCGGAGAAGAAAGACAGTAAAGAAAAGATGAGTAAAAGAAGGAGTCAGAATTTTGTCCATTATATACACACATTTCTTTTTTCTCAATTCTACATGCCTATTTTTTGGGGCAATCTTTCTGGGAGAGATAAGAGACCCGGAACCACAGGGTGCATGACCAACACCAGAAATATGAAGGACCAAACATAAGATTGTATCTTATAGCACATTTACCAAGAACCAAAATAAATATGTAAAATTGTGTAAATAAATGTGTTTAAAAAGTAGCAGAAACCTGACCTATTTAGGGATGTATTTTCTTTTGTGACTTATTGCAAAGTGCTGTGAGAAGTGGGACGTAATTGACTTCTGAATGGAAGTGCTACTTCAACAACAGCAGAGACACTGCAATTAGCTTTGGAATAGATTGCACATGCCTCACAGCAAGAAAGTTCTACCTTGCAACAAACTTTGCAAACCCAAAATGACTGGTTAATCAAAATGCCCCCACTGAGGATGATACAATCATAAGACTGGCAGAAATGGTGGCTCATAGAAGAGTACATCCAAATGCACCTTCTGCAGTACTACAAAAATACAATGCAAATTCCCCTATTCTTCCCGCTGGAAAACAACGAAAGGCTAGTCATGCGTCAAGATTCCAGCTTGATCACGCAGGCTTATCTGTAGATCTCATGTTAATTGCAGCCCCTCCACGAGCTGCGATTAACATAGATACTTAAACAAAAGCACTCAGCCTGCGCGCAGCCTTGCTTTACTAACAAAACAATACAGCAAGTTTAAAAAACGGCGTGTGCTTTTTAGGGTAATCTGCCTTGTTTGCAGACTTGCTGTATTGTTTTGTTAGTAAAGTGAGGCTGCGGGGGAGATTGTGTGCTTTTATTTAAGTATTCATGTTAATCGCAGCTCGTGAAGGGGCTGCAATTAACATGAATACTTAAATAAAAGCACACAATCTCCCCCGCAGCCTCGCTTTACTAATAAAAGAATACAGCCAACAAACAGTTCAGGGCAATACAAAAGCACACGCGCAAGAAACAAAAGTACAGCAAGTGGCCAACACTTACCTCCGCTCCCGAGTGTTCACTGCAAAGTGGTCACTTCCGCCGCCATCCTCCGCAATATGGAAATGCCCGTTTTTCGCGCCCCGCGCCCTTTAAAAGCGGCGGCGGCGCGAATACTCTTGCGGGATGTGCCGTCTGTGCGCGCTCCACACATGGCACTGCGCGCTCGGGGGTAGAGAAGTGCGCGCGCGCGCGGGCGCGCGGCTTATTGGGAACAGTGTACC
>CAWUFW010029827.1:0-18288 GCA_963921515.1 Calotriton arnoldi
TCAGTATGCCAGCTCTTTTGCCCTGTATGTTTAACACACTTGCCAAACAAAGCAGTAAGCAAAAGGGATTACTTCCTGGTCATATTTGGTTGTCCCTCAACCACAAAAGACAGGAAGTAGTATATAACTGCCATCTTTTTGTCAAGTGAAATTACATTTGAACGGGTGCAGAAGAAGACCACTAATGCAGGACTATCTGCTGAGCTGCCAAAGACATCAAACTATATTAAAACATATTAACAAGATAAGAAACAATCACTTAACTACAAACAGGACACTGTAGTGCAGAAAAACTAAACAGGAAGTACTACCTCTTTGCTCTCCTAAACTAGTCTTGACACAGGAAGTATTAGTGTCGGCAATACTATATGGGGTGATGACTTTTTCTTTTGTAGATGGGCCGTCTCTGAGCAGGAGGCTAATGCTCACTGTAGTGTCCTACCAGCCCCGATATTCACCAATAACATCGCAACACATGGAGAGTAATTTTACCAGTATTTATTCTGCTGCTTGTAAGTCAGAACTCAACATTCTAAGCCTGTTTTTAACTCACCTCCCTAATGCTTACGTCATATGCCTACGGCATGAAGTGGGAACCAAAAGAGTTCCAGTGTCCTTTTGTTTACAAGACACTGCATCTCCCGCTCTGCTAAATAAAAAGTTACAACTTTTCATAATAGATAAAAAACTAAATAGACCACTAAATACACAAATAACAATATGAATGATTATAGATATCCAAGCAAACATAATTCTTCAATTAATTGTCATAGCCCCTGAATCACACGTCCTGATCGGATCACTGAAAACCAGGAACTGGCAGTCGAAGTGTGAGTGATCTGCACAGGTAAGATGGAATCATTAGCAGACACAAAGTCATCAACTGTCTGTCTAGATCCACGGCCTGATTCACAAAGGTAAGCTTAGATGCTTGATCTAAACTTAGACCAAAGATCTAAGTTTACAACCTTGTAATTCACAAAGGGAATTTACGAATACTAATTGTATGTTTACACTCAGGGCGGAGATCCGGCCCGAATGTGAATATAAAGATAGTGCTCAGTAAAGCCTTTTGTGAATTCAAAAGTTGTAAACGTAGATATTTGGTCTAAGTTTAGACCAAACATCTAAGTTTACCTTGTGAATCAGGCCCCATCTCGACATTGACATCGATGTTTGGTGAGCGATGGGCCACATGTTGAAAATGAGAGGAACCTCTTGTAAGACACTTTCCAGGACACTGGGCAGTCACCATGTGCCCTTTGTGTTAGTAATTATCACTGGTTCAGTCTCAAAAGTAGCATCAAACTTTCTTTTTGTGTGTTGTCTGACAATCTCTCACTCTCCTCTCATAAAGTTGTCATCTTTTACATGGCGTCATCTGTCAGCATTTATATTTCTTTATTTTTTTAAATACATTTCTATTGTACATTAAATCTTCATTTTTGCCATACATTTATGAAACATCATCGTACAAATAAACCGTATAGAAGCAAAACATCATACGAAAATTAACATTTGTTTGTTTGGGAACTGGGTTAAATCAGTAAATTTCCGATTATAGTGATTGACAGACCGTCATACTCATCTAAAACCAATGTAAGCAAGACCAGATCCTTTCCACTTTTTTTGACTGATAGGGTCTCCTGGCCTTAGCGACTGCCATTTCACCTTCATAAATTTGACGGAGCAAGGCCCAAAATTCCATTAATCTAGGTGGTACAGAGTCAATTCATGCCCTGGCGATACATAAACATGAACAAACTATTATGACTGAAAACAGAAGGCTGTAGTCCACCCCTGTCTTATGACCCAACAATATTTCTTTACCATTCAAGCATATTTCGAACCCTAGCTGTGCCGATACCAGTCAAAAACATGCTGTCCCAGATTTCTTTGAGCCCGGGGCACTCAACGAACATATGGACTATATCGGCGGCCAAAAGGTGGCACTTAGGGCAGTATGAATGCTCCAGGATTCCAGACAATGCCCATTTAGAGATGCGCTCAGGCGAATGATAGAGCATACAGACTGTCCTAAAGTGCTGTAACTTAAGGTTGACAGAAATTGATGATTGGTCTAGTGTTGTGAGGGCTTCCTGTATTTCAGTAGCCATGACTGCAGTCGCGAGCGCTGGCTCCACCTTAGTGCCAGTTGCACACTATTATCCGGGGCATAACACATAAACCCCTGGTACATTGTGCTTATATTTGTGTAGCCTGCCTCTCTTGATGGTTGATACAAATTTGCAAGAATCTGAGGTATTTCATGATTGTTGTTATACTCTCATCTATGTAAGAGATAATCCCTAACCTGCAGGTACTTGAAAAAGTAACGTTGCAGGAGCCCATATGTCGCCGAAGAGAAGCAAAAGTCCGAACCCCTTGAGTGTCATAAAGTTGCCCTACATTAATTATGCCCAATTGTTCCCAAGACTGCCCTATACTATCCTGAAATATGTCCGGGAGTGCTGGATTGCCTCATAGTGGAGTGTAAAAGTGAACTGGTGGTATTGAATATTTGTTACATATTTCACTCCATATCCGAACCAGGTCTCTGATTACCCTAAATCTGACCCTCTTGAAATTGTTTGCATCCAATAGTTTATGTATAGAGTACCTAATATCATGGCAGAGTGTGAGTTGATAGCCAAATGCAATCAGCCTGGGCTTATTCCTAATCAATAATCTTTGAATCCGCCCAGTGAACTAGGCCCAAAAGTATAGGTTAAAATCAGGTAGCTTGAAACCTCCCTGTATGTAAGGTAGTTTCATGAGGCGAATAGCTCATCTGGGCTTCCTATAGCCCAATATAAAACTACTGATAGCCCTTTCAAGCCGTTTGAAAAAATAATCAGGAACCCAAAGTGTTATGGATCGAAATATGTAAAGAAACTTCAGTATTATGTTCATTTTAATGATGTTACATCGTCCCAAGATACTTAGTGGGAGCCGGTGCCATTGCTGCAGTCTGAGCATAATGAGCTTTTCCACATGACTGCTCAACCATATGCCAAGGTATGTAGCCGTGTCAGTAACTCCTATCATCATGGTAAGTGATTTAAAGGTAAGGATTATCTGAGTTTTCGATAAATTCAGTTTATAGCCAGAGAATACACTGAATAGCTCAGCCTCCTCAGATATGAAATTGACAGAATCGCATGGGTTAGAAACGAAGACTGCAATAATGTCTGCGTAAGCTGGTATTTTAAGTTCAATGACATTCATTCTTACTGGTTGTATACCCTTGTTCAATGTTAAATGTCTTCAGTAAGGTTCTATATAAAGAGCAAACAGCAAGGGGGAGTGTGAGCACCCCTGACGCGTGCCCCTATAAATTGAAAGTGGAGTGGAGGACTTACCCCGTCAGAACTTTCGCCACCGTATTTTTATATAGCGCCTGCACGAATACCATAAATCTGCCCTCTATCCCAAATACATCCATAATCAGCCATAGTGATTCCCAACTGACCCTATCGAAGACTTTCTCTGTATCCAGCATTATCATACCAATCTGAGCATTAGTTTTCTTAGTGATATCAAATGCCGCAGTTGCGCTGTTGGTATGAGCCGTAGTGTCGCTGCCGGGGATAAAACCATGCTGCTGCTCTGAGACCAAATTGTGCATGAGAGGGGCAAGACGTATGGCTAGTATTTTGGAGACGAACTTAGCATCTGCATTTATCAGGGATATCGGTCGGTAAGAGGCCCTTTTCTCTGGTGGCTTATCCTTTTTTTTTTTTAAACACTATATTGGTGACCCCCATGAAGCTGAGGAGTCTCCTCCATTACAAATGTATGTTTAACAAGTCTTTGAATTCTGGCACTAAGGTTCCTATAAACACTTTTTAAAATTCCAGAGGGATTGTGTCCTCTAAGGCAACTTTCCCAGATGGTAAAGGATTAATAGCTGCTTCAATTTCTCCCAACCCAATATTCCCTTGCAGCCCAAGATTCTGTTGGAGGTCCAGTTGAGGCATCCCACTATCCCGAAGTAAATAGCCAACAACTGTCGATCAATGTTGTCTGGCTTGTTATATACCCTTTGATAAAAAGAGGCAAATTGCTCAACTATATTTTGCGGGTGAGTGTATTCACCCCATCATCCCCCAAAATACGCTTTATAGCACAACTGGCCCTTTTATCGGATATCTGGTGTGAAAGGAAGTGGCCAACTTTCTCACTAGACTCATACTGAAATGTGTTGTGTTTCTGGTAGCTGGAAGCCACCTTCACAGATACCCCGATTAGAGCATTTGCCACCTACCATTTAACCTCATGTGTATGGACTGTTCCTGAAAATCTCTGGAGAGAATTGCCTGCGCATGCTGCACTTCTAAATTCATACAGTCCTTCTGATATAGAACCAATTTGAGTTGCCTACGTTTGCTTTGTTTAAGGATAAACTGAAGTGTCACCCCCCTAATGTATGCCATCATGCAGACCCAAACAATGGCAGCAGTAGAGGTGCCTTTATTAATTCATATGAATTCTATCAATAAACTTTTTAAATATCCCAGGTATTCCAGATCCGCGAGAAGGTGGCGAGAAACGTAAACCGGCGTCGCCTTTCCTCCCTTCTTGCAGAGTCTGCATTGTCAGTATGATAGCATTATGGTCGGAGGTGACCTTAGGACATATCTCAGTTTTAGCCCCCTCTAGCATCTGCTTTATCACAAGTATCATATCAATTCGCGAATAATGCCTATGGGGAAATGAATAATATGTGTTCTCCATGCATCCACTTACCCAAGCAGCCTCATTAGTTTCATATTTGAAGCTCAGGTTCTAGTCATCTGAGTAGTTGCTTGGCAATTAGTAGAGTCGATATTGTACTCTCTTACATAGTTAAAATCCCCCATGGCAATCAAGTCTCCGGGCCAGTCCATCAGTTACACACTTAAGTAATCAAAGACCGCCGGGACATCGAGATTAGGGCCATAGACCACACAGATAGTATATTTCTGACTGTTGATTACTATATGGGCTATAGCCCACCTTCCCCTGCTATCTGCGATCATTCTCGTATGGAGATTGTTTGTGATGAACAAATAATGAAGTCATACCCTATTTGTTTTACTACTTGAATATCCTTATATGCCAGATGGATTTCAGTTATTCCCAATGTGTGTGGTTTATAGACAATTAGCTCCTTTCTTAGTAGATGCCGCTTGTAACTTGGTTTAACCCAGCAACATTAGAACACATAAATTTCAAGCTAACCATTGTGTTATTCTAAAATTAACAGTTCCTTCCCTATCTTCAGTATTAAGGTGCTTTCCTTGCTTCACTTGCTCCAAATTTATGCTATAATCTACATGCTGTTTCCACTCATTCTGACTCTTAAGGCCACCCCAAACACAACCCTGCATGAGATGTGGTGGTGCTACCTGCTGGGAGTTCGAACTCTCCCCACCTCCCCATGCCTAGAAAAGGAATCATCCACCCCCTTCGCTGTCAGCTGGTTTCACAGCCCCATAGCAGCACACTGTATGACCACCCCCACCCCATCTCCCACCTCAGTGCAAATTATTAAACAGTCGGGCACATTCTGCCATACAGGAGACTCAAAGATTAATGTCCAAAATATTTTCCCACCCAGTGTCCATCGTCGGCAGAAGCTAAATGACAAGGATCATTATCTGAAACCATACTCGACGGGCAAAGAGGGCAAAGTCACTGTTGCCACTGACTCAGGGCTTAGGAAGCCTCCACCTCTGAGTGAAATACTTGTGGCCGTCCATCCTTGATGACCTTGAGTCATGCCGGTTCTTGAAGGAACACTTGGACCCGACTTCCTTTAGCGGGTCTATTAGCTAATGCATCTTCCAGCGTCTGTCCATTGTAGCCTTGCATAGGTCTGATTGCACAAAAATGGACATAGAATAAGATGTTAGGGGTCCTGGAGGATGGACTTTAAGATAAACGGCTTGTCTCAACAAAATATTACCCACAAAAATAAGGATAGGACAAGGATGCTGATATTTTTCCTGGGCTGCTTGCTTTGTGACTATAGGTAGTCTATGGGTCCGCTGAATCTGAGAGTCCATGTCCCAGTATGATAGCTCTGGAAATAATTTCTGAAACAGGTTAACCACAAAAGCTCTAAGACCAGACGGCTCTTCTGCTCCTTGATTGTTTTAACCATTGCTGATTCGATCTCTTCTGTTCCCGCCACTCGTTGCTGGTGCTCAGTGACCTCGGATGACAGTGAGGCAACCCTGCTAGTAACTTCCATTAGAGCTTGATGCATACCTTGATTGTCTGCCTTGACTTGTGCATATTAATCCAGTGCCTCTGTCCATTGGATCTGCAGGAACTGAATGATTGTAGACAGTGAAGGCTCTTTTGCACCTGATACATCGGCATGATGAGTCTGGTCCGGGGCATTAGTATCAACTGTAGCATCTGGGGTCACCCAGGAAGATGAATTGCTAGGCGGGTCCATGTCTCCGCCTGAGCCATTATCTGGCTCTGGGCTCAAGAAAGCATTCTCATCAGTGCTGCTGCCATTTGACATCTGAGTATCCTCTTCTGGAGCTGAAGAGTAGGACTGTAGGGCAGGGCCTCTATTTGATAGCCGTGAGATCAGAGCCTTGACCTCTACCTTGGAAGTGACCCACTTACGTAGAGGGCTGTCCTTAGGTCCTCCCTTGGGGCATATTGGAGCTGTGATGTTCAAATGGTCACTGAGATAGCAGGCGTGAGCTTAAATAGCTCCACCGCAGCCCTTAATAGTTTCAGCTTACTTTTTCCTCAGAGCTTCCCCTGTCCTGGTAGCACTATCCCCAAGACAAAGAATATCCAGAAGTATCCCATTGATTAACCATTGTTCTGATCTTGTAATAGCCAACATATCCTTATCTGTTGCCATTGTGCGGCCGGATGCAACCTCGATACCTCCAGAGTAGATCTGCATTAGATCCACTCCTTCAGCCAGACAGCCCATATGCGGGGAGGTACATAAAACAATATACCCCGGCTCTTCTGTGCTTCCTTTCCCCTGCTCAATTAGTTCTGTTCCAGTTTGGCCCTACTGTTCAGAGATTTTGCCTTTTCCCACAGGGCCAGATCCTGGACTGAGATCTGCAGCCCCCCAATTGGAAGTGTTACAGGGCATTGCCGGGAGAGGTGACTTCCCCTGGGAACATGCTTGGACATTACCATGAGACCCTGTGTTAGTTATTATTTATCAAAGAGTCAATCTGGTTATGGCGATTACCTTGTGCTTGGTCCAGACCCTCTGCGGCGAGCAATGTATTAGATGACTCTGCGCCTAGGGATCCACTAGCGCTTTGCCCCGCACACAGTAGAACATCCACCATTGTACAATCAGCTCTGTCCTAACTACAGGTGTGTATCAGCCCAGCTGCATTACCAGACTGGTGAAACGTAAGTATGGGTTGTTTTACCTGAGAATTAGTTGTTTTCTCTTTGATGGGCTGGCAGCCATCAGCTCCTCCGGCTGTCAATGCTGCGGTAGCCGGTTCACAGATTGACGTTGCAGCTGCTGCAGCGCAACCCTCCCCGCCCTCCTTTCTGCACATTCACTTGCTGCAGTCTTATCCTGGTCAACATTGCATTAAACTGTGCCACAGAGGAGCTTCCCTCCAACAACTGTGATATTCTTTGGGTTAGACTCAAATGCCCACTTGGCAAGTGCATAGACATTTCTAACGTCTACGCAAGGAGTTCAAGAGCAGGTAGATCACCATCCCTGCAGGCACTAGATGAAGTATTGGACACAAAGCAGGCTGCCCACCCTTTAATTGTAGGTGGCAATTTTAATGTAACTTTTGAGCCCCTCAATTGGGAAGATATTCTAGAGGCCAAAGAGGAGGATATTATATGGTCGGTTCCATCACTGGAGCTCCCTCCATTAAAGAAGTGGTCCCAAGCAGCCCTGCAGTTGAACTCCCTAACTCTTACACATAGGTTACGGGCCGCAAATGGAAGGACCATTTCTGATAAAAGCGGGGGAATGACTTTTGTTGGGCCAAATGGGTCCAGCCGGATTGACTATATACTTGTGGACCTCACTCTATGGCCACTTGTAGTAGATATCTCTATAACCCAGACCTGCAAAAGCGACCACAACCTCCTGAGCTTGACAACTGAGCACCCATGGGGCGAAAAGGTAAAGACAGCGCCCACTCTTCTTAACATAAGGGAATTGACCCCCTCAAATGATAAACATCGGCTCAAATGGTCCACAATCCTGGTGGACGAACTCAAGCTCAGCACCATAAAACGTGATCTGGAGAACCACCTGGGAGTGTTGCTATCCCAGCTAAGTGACCCGACCACACCAGTAAGCTGCAGTGCTCTCCGCTCCAAGTTTTTTAACCACTTGGCAAGAAACTTCATTGCTCATCCACTTAAGGCCAGGCCCAACCAGGCGAAACTCACCAAAACGACCTCATGGTTCACAAAGGAGTGTAGATCACTAAGAAGACAGCTATCCCTAGCCCTAAGGCAAAGGGACATCCCGTCAATTCGGGAATTGAGGAGGCAATACAAACAGGCCCAATTAAAGGCCAAGAGGGAATGGGATGAAAGGAGGTGGGAAAAACTCGGGGAGTCCATTTTGAACCCAGATGCCAGGATGATCTGGGTACTCGTGGGCAAGGGTAACCACGAACGATCTCCACCTATGGCTAATAACATCCCAGCCAATGTGTGGCAAGACCACTTTGGAGCCCTGTACTCGATTCTTATCAGTTGCGACACGGAGCCAGCAGTGCCTGACTTACTACAACTACCATACAATCTCTCATTCACTAGAGAGGAAATACTGGCCTCTCTGGATGCAATTGTACCCGCCAAAGCCCTCGTCCCGGATGGCATCCCAGGGGACCTCTTTCGATCTGATAGGGAGAACTGGGAAACCTATATATTGACACTCTCCAACGTCATCGCAGGAGGAGGGAAGTTCTCAGAATCATGGAAGGGGGCTGAAGTGATCCCCATCTTTAAAAAGGGCAAGAGGTCTACTCCTTCCAACTATCGACTAATTAGCCTGATCGATTGTGTTCAGAAGGTCTTTTGCCGTTCGCTCCTAGCTAAAATCCCAGAATGGATGGAAGAGAATGACATTCTCTCTCCCCTCCAAGCGGGCTTTCGACGGAAGACCGGCACAATCGACCAGGTCTTTCGACTCTTTATGCTGTATTGAAAGGTGGTCTTGCTGAGCAAAGGGAGCCTATACATCACATTTATAGATCTTAAATCAGCATTCGATCTTGTTCCCAGGGACAACTTGTGGCAGGTGCTTAGGGAGATGGGTAGGCCACTGGGTATCCTTGCACTTCTAATCAGGCTCCACGAAGAGAACTTTGCCAGGGTCAGATGGGGTAGCCAGGGTCAGGTCACTGATCCCATTAAAGTACAGCGGGGTTTCGTCAGGGTTGCGTCTTGGTTCCAACATTATTCTCACTATACATCAATCATGTTGCTGAGCTCCTATCTGCCCTCCCAGCGGACGCCCCCTCTTTAGCAAAGCAAAGAATCACCTCTCTCCTATTCTCAGATGACACCCTTCTTGTCTCGAAGACTCCAATGGGCTTGCAAATACTATTGAATCAATTCAAGCTCTTTGTGATGGGAGGGGGCTTGAAATAATACATCTAAAACCAAGCTTATGCTATTGAATCCCCACAAGTCCTTCAAGGAAAATCTGCTCTTAGACAACACCCCCCTGGAGAGAGTAGGTTCCTTTGATTACCTGGAAATTAAATTGTCGGAGGACGTGGCCTGGAAGCACCATCTCAATAAGGCCCACCTCAAATTTTCCTAGGTAACCGGGTCCTTGCACAAGGAACATCATCTCTCCTACACTAAGCCAATTGCACCTGCACTGAAACTTTATAGTTGCAAGGCCGTGAGCAGTGCTCTTTATGGGGCAGAGCTGTGGAGTACGGCAAGAGTAAGTGACCTGACAGCCCTGGAGAACAAGTTTCTAAAAAATCTGGCTTCATACACAGAGCCTCCTCTTTTCCCAAAATGTTCGAGGGTATCAAACCCATTAGCACTTGCGAAGCTCTGGTCTTGCCGTATTGGCAGCAGACGACCACCTCGGACAACATCCATATGCTGCTTTGAGGAGGTCTGTGCCTTAGATACTACGAATCAAAATAGGCCTGTACTGTCCAGCATATGGCCTTGTCAGGTCATAATATTGTCTGGCCCACCAGCCCATACTAGAAGACAGATCAACTACTTTACTGGGAAATGGGTTGGGCCAAAATGCATATTCTGATACCAGCCAGGGCAGACTAACTGAAGAATTTAGAGACTTCAAAGTCAGCCGCTCCTTAGAAAGCTACCTTGACATAACCAAGGTGCCGGCTGACAGGAAGCTCCTACAATTCAATTTAGGTGTGGTGAGCTGCCAATCAATGCATTCACAAACTCATGGTCAACCAATAGAGAGTACAACCAAAGAGTTGTCCTGTCCGCAAGAATCAATTGGCCATCTCTTTTTTTCTTTTTGCTTGCCCAGCCCTCCACGCAAAAACCAGCGGGCAAATGGCTGACTCCAGTTTGTAGACAACTTGGAGCTCGAGAGATTCTATGGTGGCCCTGCACATATTGAAAATCAGATGCCAAGACCCTTGTTTGTGTGTGCTACACTGCCGGATTCTTGGGCCACTCATGGGGCGATCAGAGAGGAGGGCACAGGTGGCCGCTTGACCCACTCCCGAGGTTGCCAAATACGATCGCCTGCCTTACTAAGATTATCTGTCATGACCGGTCAATAATTACAAAATGTAAATAGTCATTTTTAGGTCTGCAACCTGGGCCAGGCGCATACGCACGGTCTGTAGCAAGACGTTGAGGGCCCGATTCTGATGCGGGTTGGAAAAGCTTCCCGACCGAGGGCCTGATTCTGATGCGGTTCGAGGAAGGCGCTCTAGCGGCGTTTGCTCCTTCCAAATCGGATTGGGAGCGTGTCTTCCCGGTCGAGGGCCGCCAATTCTGATGCGGTTAGGAACAAATGTTCCCAACCGAAGTCAATGGGAGTTCAGCCAAATCGTATCTGGAAGCATCCGGATGCATCCTACTCCAGCCGGTCGGACTTTCCCGATCAGCGGGTCGGTCGTCCATTTCCCAACCGATTCGGTCGGGGAGCTTTCAACGCCCCGCATCCAGAATCGTTGCCCTTAGTGAGTGGGCTTTTTGACTCTTGTACGTAAGCAAACTCAAAATTCTTTTTAGTTGTTTTTACTGTGAAGGTTGGTGCTTTTAAATATTAATTTTAATTCAGTTGTGTGTTTGTCTATGAATGTAATTTTATGCTCTGATGACCGCTCAAATATCAAGCAATGTGTTTGCTTTAGACAAGGGACTTCGCCACTTTACACAGCAATTTCTGATTGGAACTTGGGATGGAAATTATGAATTGTATGATATCTGTTGTTCTTAGGCGTTTTGTTGCCAGTTGTTTATACCCCTGACCCCCGGACTGCCACCTTTCATTAATTGTATCGTTTAAATTAGTCACATGCACTGTCTTGTCTCTGGATTGGTTCATCAGCAAAAGTCCACTCTGCAGATGTTTGTCTCTTTTGCTGGTATCTTGCAATACTAAAGAGTTTGACTGACTGAATTGTTTCAAGGTAAAGCAAAGTATATGATATGCCGTCCGTGTGTACTAGGACTAATTCTGGATTGTTGGGGAAAAATGGGGCTATGGCCTAGCTCTACAAAGATTTGACTTTTTTTTTTTAACCGTGGTGCCTAGACTGAGTTCAGTGTATGTTGCTCTTGAGCTGGAAGAGTCCAGGTTGCTGTAACCTCAAACAACCTCACTTGACATGCTTGACATGTACCTGTCAGTGTGGTGTCTGTGCTTTCTGGGTTACTAACAGTCCGTAAAGGTTTCAGGGAAGCAGTGATCAATCCCGAAAAACTTCATTGCTGAGTTACACACTTAGGGATCACTTGAGACAGAATGTGAATTATGACACAGTTATTTTAAATAGACCCATTTTAAAACTCCTGGATCTAGTGCACACAATTGTAACATCACAATTTTTTGGCCCATAATATCCTGACTGTGATATCTGCTTGCCGCTATGCTACTTCTAGCAGATGAATAAATATTATGCCTATTTCTTGATTTTCCAGGGTGGTGCGCATACCTGGAAGAAACTACATTTGTTGTCTGCTTGGAATGGCTTGTCAGCTATTTCAGGTACAAAGGGAATTACGTCTGTGCGAGAACACAATCCTGGCACCAATCAGTGACAGCAAAATGCTTCACAAAGACTCCGAGTAGTCTTGCTGGAGCCTTCTTCAGCTGAGGTAGAATCTGGTGCTATGCCTATCTGGATCGAAAAAGACACACAATTGTTGGACAGAATGCAGAACAAATCAAAACATTCACCCCCAGTCAAGAGATCTGGGTTAAATCCATCATTCTTTTGCTCACCATGCCACCCCCAGTTTAGACCTGGCCATATGCAAATCAGTCTTGACCCTGTGCCTCATGGGAACAGTCCAGCTCGAACTGCTAAGCCAGGTCCTCCCTGGACCAGGAAACAAGCATCCTAGGACCGGTTTCGAGGTTTCACCCTCTTCAGCCAGGATAGCTTGAATCCAGTGGCACAGTGAGCCCGGGACTATGTCTGGGCATACCCGGCGCACTTAGAGGCGAGGAAGCAAAGACACACAATTGATGGACGGAAAGCAGAACAAATCAAAACATTCACCCCCAGTCCAAGAGATCTGGGTTAAATCCATCATTCTTTTGCTCACCATGCCACCCCAGTTTAGACCTGTGCCATATGCAAATCAGTCGTGACCCTGTGCCTCATGGGAACAGTCCGGCCCGAGCTTTGCTAAGCCAGGTCCTCCCTGGACCGGGAAACAAGCATCCTGGGACCGGTTTGGGGTTTCTGCCCTCTTCAGCCAGGATAGCTTGAATCCAGTGGCACAGTGAGCCCGGGACCACGTCTGGGCATACCCGAGCGCACTTAGGGGCGAGGGAAGCAAAAGACACACAATTGATGGACGGAATGCAGAACAAATCAAGAAACATTCACCCCGTTCGAGAGCTCTGGGTTATATCCATCTACATTCTTTTTGCTCACCACGCCACTCACACAGTTTCCAAGGCCTGGCCATATGCCAAATCAGTCTTGACCCTGTGCCTCATGGGAACAGTCCAGCCCGAACTGCTAAGCCAGGTCCTCCTGGACCAGGAAACAAGCATCCTAGGACACGGTTTGAGGTTTCACCCCTCTTCAGCCAAGGATAGCTTGAATCCAGTGGCACGGTGAGGCCGGGACCACGATCTGGGCATACCCGGCGCACTTAGGAGCGAGAAGCAAAGGCCTTGCACAATTGATGGGCGGAATGCCGGGAACAAATCAAAACATTCACCCCCAGTCCAAGAGATCTGGGTTAAATCCATCATTCTCTTTTGCTCATGCCACCCCATGCCTATCTGGATCTGCATCTGGATCTGCAACCTGGGTGAAGTTTCTCTTTCATTCAGTGATCAATTCACATGGTGTTTATGTAGAGGCTGACCACACGAGTTTTATCCTAAGTTCTCCCTATAGTGAGGGGTTTCCATTTAATCTGAGGCATAACCGCTATAGAAGCAGCATGAGTGAAAGTACATCAACTCTGTAAAAAGCCCTAAGCATTTGTGTCATCTTTAGCTCATGTTTACTAAAAGTATCTCATTTTAAAACCTTGAGATGCAGATATAGAGATGATGTACTAGACATGTGTTGCCTGATAGACTTGGGAAACTGCTCGCACCCCAAATCCTTGCACCATTTAGCGCACTCCTTTGATAATTTTTCTGGCCAAGTTGGATTTGCTAACAAATTTTAATAAGTCTTTTACAAGACCTGCACGGCCCAAAGTGTACGTGACTCCCTATCTATTGTCTTGGGCACCAATGTGTTATTAAGTACTAGCACTTTCTCATATTTGGGGGTTACTTTGGTTATGGACCGGAGCATGTTACGTAATATAGGACCACGCTTTCTAGGGCTATTGGCTCTCTCTACTCCAGTCTTCCGTCACCTAAGGAGAGAGGGTCCTTACTGCCTCACTTCCAAAGATATTCTGCCCAGTGTGTATCATTAGCAACTTATGGGGGCAGGAATATGGGAGCTTGGGTGACCCGACTATCCTCCAAAAGGGAGGAAAAACATTTTTGCCGGAGAGTTCTGTCAGCCCCTGTATCAACCTCCTAGTTTTATTTGTCACAGTGAATGATTTTATCCATAGCCGGACGGTTCTTTTGTGGCCTAGCTATCTGGAGTTCAGAAGAAGCAAAACTAACAAGAGACATACTATTAAGATTGCTTTGCATACAACCAAGGGTCTTCTTATTCCCTCGATGGCGTATGTTAAAAAATTAACTTGGATGGAATTGGTTTATCTAACACTTCCATAGATAGAAGATGCACGCAGGCAGCTGCTTGGCAGAAAGCAAGTGCCAAGTTCTGCTGATAGAGCGAGGCTAAAGAAGAGAGTTTGAGGATGAAGGTCAAAAAACCAACTGTTAAGTGTTACTTACTTCTCATCCCTGGGGACATCTCTTCTAATTATTTCTGAGAATACTTGCAAGAGTTTGGAAGAGATTTCACTGTTCCGGCTCTCGGCGGAGTACAGTGAAATATGCCCCCTCTGCTTCCCTGCCCCGGACATCAACTCCCAAGCTTGAGCTCCAGAGTATGCCCATATAGTAATTTGAATAAACAAACCATGATACACACATTTTCTCTTTTTTCTGTGGAATACTATGAAATGTACACCATACAATTCACTTGTACCTTTTTGAGGCTTAGAAGTTTGCAGCTATGCTTACAAAGCCTATCACTTTCTATTAGCTATGCCAAATGATGAAACGTGTATATGTGAGCATCTTTACTTCAAGCTACGCCGTCCGCTCTAGGAGAATTCGATGCTTTTAAATAAATCCGTGTTTGCTTGTTGTAAAGCGCGGGCTGCTCACCCGCTCACCGGGTCTCAAGGCGCTGGGGGCTGTACGTGGGGGTGGGGGCAGATTCACGGGCCCCGCTAAGCCACTTTGCGCCGCCGTTCGTCACTTCTGTGATGCAGCGGCGGCGTACGCTCATGCGCCAAGTTGCGCCCTGCCTTGCGACGTGACGCATCCAGGGAGATGCGTCATGTTGTAAAGCCTGCGCCACATGAAACCTCGTCCAGGTTTCATGTGGGCGATCAGCGCAGGGGCGTTCGATGTAGCGCCACGTTATGTATGGGCAGGCCACGAGCATTGCTGGAGTTGTGTCCGACGACCCATGAAGCAATGCACCACGCCTTCCGACAGGAGAGGCGTCACGCATCTGTCTATCCTTGCACCACCGTGCGCCGCATTTGTAAATGCGGCACTGATCCCGGTCGACTTTGCGTGGCGCCCATCTTGCCTAGGCGCTTATCCCTGCTGATTCGCGCCAGTCATCATAAATCTGCCCTAAGTGAGCTATTGCCCAGAGTCACATGGTGCTGAGCTGTTGCAGCCGAGGATCAGCAGAGCGTGAGCCCTGTACTCCAAAGACAGCTGCTCTGGCCGCTGCACCGCACCTCTCCACACCTTTAGATTAACTTGTTGTTGCTCCAGCAGATTGATGAATTAGCTCTTGGTCTTTGGCCCATCCAGGTTGTTTGCTTATCAGCTTGTTTTATCTAGATTGTTGTTTATTTTATTTTATCTCCAATCTGGCGATTTTATGTGTATTTTTATTTGTGTGTTTTATTATCCTTCATGATGCTGTAAGTAACTTATTGCTATTTTTGCACATGTTCTGCACACTTTTATGGCTGTTCTCAGTCGAATAAGATGATTCTGACTTAGGGAAAGTCATTGTTTAGATGAACTGACACTTTCCATATGAGATTTCTGTGCTGAGAGAGAATGACATGATGAATGTGGACACCAAGAGCAGAAAGGCCAACTAAAAAGAAACTGCAGCTAAAATGGAACCCACATACTGCATGTGTTTAAGGACCTCAAACTAAAATAAAGAAGCCTTAAAGCAAATGATTATGATAAATAATGAAGCTCAGAGAACGGTCATTGTTGCATATGACATCCGTGGAATCATTTCTAAACTAAACAATCACTGAATGTGTTTTGCACTGATCTTGCTTATCATAACTTCATGACACATTTACAGAACAGAAGCACATGCTAGAAGCATGCCTTTGAGTGGAATCACAGTTCATTACTCTCTGCATTGTAAGACATTACCTTATGATAGAATGTGGCATGACAAATAGAAAGTATCTTATAAAGAGTAATGAAAGAAATGAATATTTTTTTAATGAGATGCATGTTATTATTGTCCAACTTAGTATCTGTTCATATGTTCTGGCATTGAAGAAATGCAGATTAAGCAGGACTTTTTCTGAGATATAACTATGCATCAAGGAATCCTGGATCTATGCTCTCCATGGATACGTGTCCATTGTCACCGCAGATTTGAGTCACATTTCTCCAGAATACATGATACACATTTTCGATAGGCCAGCCCTGGAAACTGTGGCAGAAGGCTCAGTGGCAGCTGGGAAAAAGAAGAGGTGGAGTCTCAGGGTACCACAGATCAGAACATTCTGGCCAAGCAGGAACATTCTGGAGGGAGCCAAGAGGAGTTCTGGACACTTAGGGGCCGATTCGATTCGGGCCGGAGCGCCCCACCTAGCACTATTCGCCCGGATAAAGCACCAGCCGAATGCGTGTTTCCCGACCCGGTTCGAACAGTCGTCCGAGCAGAGCAAGAGTACGATCGCGCATAACAGCACAAATTCCGAGGCGAGCCGTACTTACCCATTCCAGCTCCTGTTCCCCGCCCGGGCCGGGTCACGTGGCTTCGCTGAATCGAGTCGCACGGGAAGCAAATACACAGCACCTTCCGGCCGGACTAGTACGATGCGCCTTCCGTCACGGCGCCCGAGACCCACGTCCGGCTACGATCCAGAGGCACGTCAGAGCATCCGGGAGAGCCGCACATAAGCTCCGATTCACGCCACCAAGGCGATCCACGGATGCGAGGCGAGACAAGCCAGCGGCAGTGCGAGTCCAAGCAGCGAGAAACACGAGCGAGGCGAGCCAACCACATGAATCCCAACACGCAGGTCCTACAATACTCTACATCTGATGCAGGAACGGGTACGGGGACCGGCGTCACACAGCGCAAGGCCGGTAAAGTCAAACACCACCTACTACGACAAAACGACACGTGCCCAACACTTATGTCACAAGCACATAGGGATGCCAGAAGTGACGTGCACTAGCAACAGCAGAACCGCAGGGGCCTGGATGTGTATGGCTATCTACCAATGCCATACACACCCATAGGGGGCACTGGATGCCTACCACTACCACCACCCCTACTCGGGGGGCTGGATGACTACCACTGCCACACACCCCTACTCAGGGGGGCTGGATGCCTACTGCGGCCACCACCACCCCTACTCATTGGAAGTTGCTGGATGCACCTACCACTACCACCACACCCCCTGCTCAGGGGCCTGGATGCCTGTCACTGCTACCATCCCCACTCATGGGGGGATTGATGCCTACCACTACCACCACCCCTACTCAGGGGGTTCTGGATGCCTGTCACAGCTACCATCCCCACTCATAGGGGAATTGATGCCCTACCACTACCACCACCCCTACTCCAGGGGGCTGGATGCCTGTCCCCCTCACCCTACCATCCCCACCCTCATGCCGGGGGATGGATGCACCCTGTCACCACTACCATCCCCCACTCATAGGGGGATGGATGCCTGTCTACCACCATCCCCACTCTTAGGGGGATGGATGCCTTCCTGCCACCTGCATCCCCACTCACAGGGGATGGATGCCTACCACCAACACCACACCCTGCTCTGGGGGGCTGGATCGCCTGTCTACTACTACCATCACCCACTCATAGGGGGATGGATGCCTGTCACTACTACCATCCCCACTCATAGGGGTGCAGTGCCTACCACTACCACCACCCCTACTCAGGGGGGCTGGAGTGCCTGTCCACAACTTCTGCATCCCACTCATGGGGGATGGATTGCCTACCACTACCACCACCCCCTACTCGGGGGGCTGGATGCCTGTCGCTACTGCCATCCCCACTCATAGGGGAATTCGATGCCTACACACTGCCACCACCCCTACTCAGGGGGGCTGGAGTGCCTGTCACTACTACCATCCCCACTCGCCCGGGGGATGGATGCCTACCACCACCACACCACTGCAGGGGTGCTGGATGCCCACCACCACACCACCCCTACTCATGGGGC
>CAWUFW010029828.1:0-18287 GCA_963921515.1 Calotriton arnoldi
GCGCTAACCCTCTGTTACATAAATTACATTGGCTCCCTATTAAACAGAGAGCGCAGTTCAAGGGTCTATGTATTGCCCACAAGGCAATCTACGGTCAGGCACCCAAGTTTATAAAAGATCGCTTGGAGAAATATGTTCCTGGCCGGACTCTGCGATCTTCTGAGGCCTGCAGGTTGGCTCCCCCAGGTACATCTCTAAATCTAAAGGGGGTAGAGCGTTCTCTGTTTTTCTCCCGCAGATCTGGAATGATCTGCCGGAGTACTTACGCAGGGAACCGGCTCTGCTCATCTTTAGGAAGCGTTTAAAAACGTTCCTATTTAGAGAGGCGTTAACAACCGCGTAATCTTCTGCCACCGCCGCTGCTATTTTATTTCTGCCCCAGTGACTTGCTCACTCTTCTCTAGAAGCGCTTAGAGACCTAAAGGTGATTTGCGCTATATAAAAGTCATATAACATAACATAACATAACATACTGGGTGGCTGTGTCTGTGGACATGTGTGTTATCTGTGCTGATATCCTCTGTGCTTTCCTGTGCACAGATGCATCACAATGTCTTACTTTTGTTATTACATTGGAGTGGTGTTGTTCTGCGATGTTTCTGTGTGTGTTGTGGTGGACTCATGCTTTCACTGTGTGATCACACATATGTCTGTTTATTCTAATTCCTGGTCTAGCATCAAATGTGCCATTCCCCTAGAATTTAGCGTGCAGACTGTAACTACCTAATGATGAAATTCCCTCAATCTACACACGCGACATTCTATACACCCATGTTCTGATTGTGACCACAATGATGCTCAGGCACTCAGAAAGTAATTGCCACACAATCTGTGATCATCTCTTGAACATGGCATCTGTGTTCTTACTGGACAAAGGTTTTGTAGTGAAATGATCAATGCTGCAGATCAAGGTTGTGGTAAGTAGGTCAGACTGTCCAGTTGTGACTTGCCTCCCTGCAAGGACCCTAAATTGGACCCCAAATACCTGCACCTGCCATTACTTGAAAGTGAAGTTTGCGTGTTTGATATGACACAACCTCTGTCGATGCATGTAAGGCAGTGCACCATGGTGGTTCTGCCACAAAGCCTGTCCCCCAGCCTCTATTTAAAGGACAGATGGTGATCCATGGAAATTGTGACCTAATGTTGCATTGCCCTGGTGGGGACTGTGTAAGTGTGTGAGTTCATTGGTGTGGTCTAGAAAGGCCCATATAACCTTGGTCTGCAGGTGACCCTGGTGCACCTGCCTCTCCACTCCACCCATTCCTCAAAGTTGACATTTACTTTTGCTGCAACAGTGTGTGAATACCTTTCATTGACAATAACCTGTGAGATTGTTAATGTGGACATTCCTGCAGCATGTACTCCACATGTACTGATAGAAATGTATTTTTTGATCAGAATTGACATTGTTCATGTACATTTTTTTAGCTTTAATTTCCAAACCAACCCAGGATATGCATCCTGATGTATAGGGGTATTTACCCCAAAGTCCTGATATGCATCTTCATGTATAGGGGTATTTACCCCAAAGCTAAGCAATACCTCTTCATGTATAGGGGTATTTACCCCAAAGCCCAGATATGCATCTTCATGTATAGGGGTATTTACCCCAAAGCTAAGCTATGCCTCTTCATGTATAGGGGCATTTACCCCAAAGGCCAGATATGCATCTTCATGTATAGGGGTATTTACCCCAAAGCTCAGATATGCCTCTTCATGTATAGGGGTATTTACCCCAAAGCCCAGATATGCATCTTCATGTATAGGGGTATTTACCCCAAAGGCCAAATATGCATCTCAATGTATAGGGGTATTTACCCCAAAGCCCAGATATGCATCTTCATGTATGGTGTAATTTCAACCAAAAACCACGTATGCATATACACATATGGTGTATCACCCACAAAAACACATATTTTCTTCAACATTGCTGTGGGTATTTGCCACCCCCCATCTTGACTGTACATTGATGTGGGTATTTGCCACCCCCCATCTTGACTGTACACTGCTGTGGGTATTTGCCACCCCCCATCTTGACTGTACATTGCTGTGGGTAGCTGCCACCTCCTATGTTGACTGTACATTGCTGTGGTTAGCTGCCATCCCCCATATTGACTGTACATTGCTGTGGTTAGCTGCCATCCCCCATACTGACTGTACATTGCTGTGGGTATTTGCCACCCCCCATCTTGGCTGTACATTGCTGTGGGTAGCTGCCACCTCCTATGTTGACTGTACATTGCTGTGGGCAGCTGCCACCCCCCATATTGACTGTACATTGCTGTGGGTATTTGCCACCCCCCATCTTGACTGTACATTGCTGTGGGTAGCTGCCACCCCCCATCTTGACTGTACATTGCTGTGGTTAGCTGCCACCCCCATCTTGACTGTACATTGGTGTGGGTAGCTGCCACCCCCATATTGATTTTACATTGCTGTGGTTAGCTGCCACCCCCATATTGACTGTACATTGCTATGGGTATTTGCCACCCCCTATATTAATTGTACATTGCTGTGGGTATATGCTACCCCCATCTTGACTGTACATTGCTGTGGGTAGCTGTCACCCCCCATCTTGACTGTACATTGCTGTGGTTAGCTGCCACCCCCCATATTGACTGTACATTGCTGTGGGAAGCTGCCACCCCCCTATTGAATCAACATTGCTGTATGGGTAGGTGTCGGATTTACCTTCTGCGACGAAAGCGTCGGTTGCGGTTGTAGTAGTGCTCGAAGAGGTAGAGTATGGGGATGACATGCACGATCTGTTTCATGGTTGCACGTCTCATTCAGCAGGAATCGTGTTGTGGCGCGAATTAGTGCTGAAATACTCCCCTTCCGGCTGCTCTGACATGTTGGTTGTAGCGATGGATTCGGCACATGGGAAGTACCTTTCATACTTCGGCGTTTGTAATCAGACTTGTGAATGCCTCCAGATGACACCTTTCTGCGTTTCCGGAGGCTTTTAATTTGGACCATGAGGACGGAATCGGAGTGACCGTATCGTTCGGTGAGTAAAGGTTTTTGTGCATCGTACTGCGTTGTTTGGTTTAACCGACTCCCGATACGAGTTGGTTGTACTATTCGCCTCCGGACGCTTCTTGGGGGGCCTTCCGTACGTCATCAGAATTGTACCCTAAATATTTAGTTGATTAATAATTATGTAAAGTGTGTAATAAATATACATTTTATTTGTATTTTAGGTGCAGGCTGCTGGGATTGTAGGCATATAGGGTGTGAAGTTAATTCAGTAATAATTAATTAACAATTAGGTATTTTATTAATATTTATGGGATTGTTTTTAAATTATGTACATTATGCAATACTAATTTAATTCATTATATTTTAGTTGGGGGTTGCTAGGTTCGTAGGGGTCTAGGGTGGTAATAATTTAATATTAATATTTATTAATGTATAATTAAATATTTACATGAATCAATTATTATGGAAATTGTGTAATCATTATGTATTTTATATCCATTTTAGGTGTGGGCTGCTGTGTTTGTAGGTTCATTTGATGGGAAGTTAATTAAGTAGTGTATTTTGCCCAACATTGGATAGTCCCTCTCTGTTGCACCCTGGGAGCCCTTTAATCTTGGGTCACACTTAGAATTTGCAGGTCAGACACAACACCCTACATTGTGTTTTCCAGTGGCCCATTCGGTCTAAGATGTAACTTCACCTGTCTGTACGCATATCGTCTGTTTAGCAAGTGTTTTTCTGGACTGGTTCTGCTCAACAGTTTTTTTAAATTTAAATATCTAAATAATGCACTTTGCCACCTAAAATCTCTGATATTGCATTTCAGAACCTGGATCTAGAAGTTCATGTACTTCTCTTATATTATAAACAAAAATGTGTTTTTATTCTCACTTTTTACTTTTCTGATGACTATAACTTGTCAAAAAGGAACACTTTAGAACTCTCTTACAACTTGTAATTCTTTCTGTAAGCTTTTATTTTTTATACATAAATGTATTTTACCAAGCACTTAGGGCCTCATTACGATGGCGGAGGGCCCTCCACCATCAGCCTGTCGGTGGCAGGCGCTCCGCCATCGGAATGAGGTTTTCCACCCGCCAGATAACTATGGAGGGCGGACAAGTGCCGGTCGGAAAGACCCACCGCCACGGTCTTTCTCCGACCGCCTGTCGGACCTCCCCGGAAGGCCAGCATAGCGGCGGTGCCAGCAAAGCACAGCAGTAGGGATTATAAAATCCCTTTCTGCCAGTCGTTCTGTAGCGGTCAACCTGCCACAAAACGGCTGGTGGAAATGGATTTAGGGGCCCCTAGCGGGCCCCCCACATTCCCTGGGGCTAGGGCAAGGGCACTGGAGGGCACCTATGGTGCACCCCTACATATCCCTGCACCTTGCGGCAGGCACCACATGGTGCCTGCCACATAGTGCAGGGATATGCAAATGCCTCTTTTTTTGCATTGCGACGGGAGCTGCTGACTGCATCCCCGCCGCAATGCAAAAAATAGGGCCTACGACCGCCGCGATGGCAGTCGCATTGTAATGCGGGTGGTGGGTAGGCCACCTCATAGGCGGCCGGTCCCACTACCGCAGCGATGGTGGTTGGACAAAAGTCTGACTGCCATCATAATGACCCCCTTAATTATTTGTACCTTACATGAGCTTTTTTTAATTTTATCAAGTTGACTGAATTCTGATTATTAGATGTGATAATGATAAGGATCATGAAATTTCTAAAGAGCACAGCTACCTCAAAAGAGGTGTCCCAACACTAAAGCAGACTAGCGAGGGGTTCAGTTCGACCCTTATGGTGAAGAGCCAGGTTTTTAACGCTTTCCTGAATTCCGGTTCAGTTTCGATCAGGCGGAATGTATCCCCTTCAAAGTCCAACGCTTTCCCTACTGTTGCACAGACTAGAGTGGGAATAGTAAATGTAACCCCTTCAAAGTCCAACCCTTTCCCTAGTGTTGCACAGACTGTAGTGGGAATAGTAAATTTAAGCCATTCAAAGTCCAATGCTTTCCCTACTGTTGCACGGACTGGAGTAGGAATAGGGAATATTACCCCTCCGGAGAGCAACTCTTTCTCTACTGTGCACATACTAGAGTAGGAATAGCAGATCTAACCCCTCTGAAATCCAATACTTTCGCTACTGATGCGATGACTGGAGTAGGAATAGGAAATGTAACCTCTGAAAAATCTAATGCTTTACCTAATGTAGACTAGACTGGCATGGGAATAGTGAAGTTAACCTCTCCGAAGTCCAACGCTTTTCCTACTGTTGCACAGACGGGAGTTAGGATAGTAAGTGTAACCTCTCTGTAGCCCAATGTTTTGCCTACTGTTGCACAGACTGGAGTGGGAATAGTGAATTCTACCCCTCCAAAGTCCAACGCTTTCACTACTGTTGCACAGACTGGAGTGGGAAGAGGGAATATTACCCCTCAGAAGTCCAATGTTAACTGTACTATTTCACTGACTTGAGTAGGAATAATAAATTTAACTCCTCCGAAGTCCTATGCTTTCTCTACTGCTGCATAAACTGGAGTGTTAATAGCATATCTATTATTGTCAGACTCCAATACCTTTTCTAATATCCGTTAAATATATTTATTATTAATATTTATGTATAATTTTATTTTTATAGCATCACATTTTCCACTGACAGAATATCGATGTACAAAATATAGTAGTAATAAGTATCAATGAAAAAATATAGAATGCAAAAATATAAACTCCCTATACATAAACAGGTAAGTACAAAAATATCGAAAAAAATATTGATGTAAAAAATATAGTTGTACAAAATATCGATTTTCATATATATAAAATAAAATAATAAATATTAAATATGTTAAATAATAAAATGAATATAAAAAAATAAAGTAGATTTAATAGCTAAAATTAAACTGTAAACAAATTAATCACACAATTAAAACTTATTTTCAATTAAAAAACTAATAGTATTTAACAACTAATTATAAACTGAGTAAAATTTATTTACTCCCCACAATGTACCTCTATAACAGTAAAACCCGAAACCAAAAAATATAAACAAATACCCTAATTATATATCAATTAATTAATTAATATTAATTATCAGCTAATTATTAATTAATTAAACATGGATTACTTCTCACCCTTTACCCCTATAAACCCCACAACCCACACCTAAAATTAATTACACAATTTCAATATTTAATTTTCAATTAATTAATTAATGTTAATTAACATCTAATTATTAATTAATTAAACATTATTTACATGCCACCATTTACCCTTTACCCTTTAATCCCACAACCAACACCTAAAATTAATGACACCATTTCCATAATTAATTACCAATTAATTAATTAACATTAATTAACAACTAATTAATAATTAATTACAAATAAATTACTTCCCACTCTTTACCCGTATAAACCCCACAACCTGCACTTAAAACAAATTACACATTTATCATAATTAATTACCAATTAATTAATTAATTTTAATTAACAACCAATTAATAATTATTTACAAATAAATTACTTCCCACAATCAATACTATAAATTCTCAATTAAATAGATATTAATAAATAAAAAATAATAATTAATTTATTATAATTAAATCACTTCCCACCCTATTCCCGCTACAGAATTAAAAATGCAAAATTTACTTAAAATAAAATTGATACCTACTAAAAATGTAACACATATATTAAAAAACATAAACACTACTTATACAAAAAAACATACATCAAATACATTTAAAATATAAACTAAAATACATAAGACTAATTAAAAAATGTATATTTTAAACAAATATGTTTTTGCAAACAATATTAATGACTTCTATATTTTTTTAAACAATATTTCTCAGCTTAAATGCGATATTCTTGACCACAATATTCTTGCTGTCGATATTTCTGTGTCGCGATTTTTCCAACTCGATATTTGTGTAAGTTGACATTTCCAACTCGATATTTTTAATTTGTTCTATTTTGTTAGTTTGGTGATTTTTTCATGTTTTGGAATTTAATTGTTATTATTTTTAATTTATGTAAAAAGATATTTATATGCCAGCGTTATGCCACAAGTGGGTACCATCACACCATGGGCATCAGCAGTAAGCAAAGATTTCCATCCATCATGCCAGGGCTAGTTTTATGCTAGCAGTGGGCACTGACATGGCACATATGCCTACATTAAGACAAGTATTCAGGAAGGGACACCTTCTGGCACATAAACAATCTATGTGTGCTGCATTGTGTGCTGGCACAATGCAGCACACATAGAAACTGCAAAAAACGAGGAGATATAAAGCATTTCTGCTCATTCCTCCATTTTAAGACCAGGTTTGCCCTGGTCTTAATTTTGGTGCTGCCTCCTATTTACGCCACCCTTGTAAATAGGGGGCAGCATCCAAATCAATTGGTGTTGTGGCGGAACGCCCAGTGCAACAATCTATTGCCCTCCCCTATCACACTAAGGGTGCCTTATTTACAAGGCGGCGTTAAGTCATGTCAAATGGCTTAACATCCCTCTAAAAAGGGCGAAGCCCCAATCGCCACAGGAATGACCTTAAAAGTGATGTTCCTGTGGCGATAGGGGCTTGTAAATATGCCCCTTTGTCTCTTTTGTAAGCTATACATAAGATATTATGCACGCACAAGAATATTCACACACGCACAGACACACAAGTTTGGAGTTTAAAGTTTATTTATTGCTTTTGGCTGGTCATACTTTCGCAAACAGAACATACATAGAAATAATATTCAAGGAAAGGCAGCATTTTGCACATATTTCAGAAAACAGCAAGCATACAACTAGGAAAATGCAGATTTAATGATGGCAACAATTAAACATTTGGCTTGTTCTTTGTCCATAGCAAGCATGTTTGCATATGACTAAGTTGTTTTTCCTGGTTGCAAATGTAAAATCTTTTACTCAGACACAAGGGTTACCCACCCTCATTTTTAGCCAATGGAGACTTTTTCACCTCAGAGTGTCTAAAGGCTTCCCACCCCGCCCCCCTAGTGGAACCTCGGAGGGATGCTATGCTTTACTGTACAGTTCACTCCTTGTCTGTCTGCTGTAATGATCACATTTCACTTCACTGCTCCTGTTTCCTTTGTTCCCACCCACAGATCACACCCCAGAGTGAACACTGGTGCGTCAATGGACATTTCCAATGTCACAAGCTTTGCTTCCAGCTTGCCTGGACAGTTTAAGGAGAGGTGCCGCTGCTTAGTTGCACACATAGAAAGAGAAAAAAGCATCAAAGGAATGATTTTTTGAAGGCGTTCCGTCCTGCACAAAAACCATCTTGCCTGCAATGCAATGTTTCACTCGCACCATGGTGCAAGGGTACCTGCGTTGGTGTTAGGCAGCCAAAAGTGTGTCAGTGCAGGGAGAGAGCAGCGGTGGGCCATATCTTGAGAGATATGGTCCGTTCCTGCTTGAGCTGCTGTGCAACATGTTTAATTAAAACGTTGACACAGCCAATAAATCTTGCATAGCTGAATCCTATTTGCTTTGCCAGTGATTGTTCTGTTCTCCTGGAGCTGAGGTTCCCACTGAGGTCCTGTGGATCAGCCAACCTCAGTAATCACGTTCCTCTTTGGATCCAGCTGGCACCCTGACCAGCTGTCGACCTCATAGATAAGGACTTTTCTCCAGAAAAACAACTGTCAGAAGATACGCTTTCCACCAGGAGAAGCCTGGTCTCTGTATCCGACCATGGTCCATTGTGATCAGCCTTAACTGTTGACTTTGACCTCGTCTAGCACGACCATATACCCTTGTTAGCACTTGGTGCTTTTCAGCACTAGAAACCTATAAAAGTTTGAAAAATCATATGTCTGGTTCCCTACATCAGATTTCTCTTGCTTTGGTGCCTTATTGTTGCTTGAAATTTTCTCTGTTTCTGAAAATTGGAGAGGGATTTTAATTTTGTTGTGTTTCCTACATTTTAACTGTTTTGGCACTGATACATGCTTTACACATTTCTCCTTATTTTAGCCTGCCTGCTCTGTGCTACAGCTACCAAGGATTGAGGTTAGGGTTAAATCATTGAGACCTGCCTGGACCTAGTAAGGAATACTGACAGTAGTATGTAAGGAGGACTACCATCCACTTCAACTAATAATCCATTTTCTTTAATGATGAGATCTGATTGGCTACAAAGGTATCGCAGCTGCCATTTTAGGACTCTGGGACTCAGTCCCTGACCTGGGAAAAGAGTTTAAATTACATCTAAGGGTGCAGGGTAGGGATACCCTAGAACCCTAGGCCTGGTATGGGGGGGTCCCCCCTTCCTCGGGCTAAAAATGTAATTTGTTTTTCAGCGATACTGCAGATCCGCTGATGATCCGCGGATCTGCAGTGCCATTTTAAAAAAAGAGCAAGATTGAGTTCTTTCGAAATTTAAGCCCCCTGGGTTGGGCCAGTGGAAAAATAGACCACAAAGATAGATGGTGGAGACTGACAGGAGCCTGGGGCCCCCTCCACTGCCTGTCCTCAGCCTGGAGTAGTAGAAGGACAGCTGGTCCTCCAGCTTACTGCTCTGCTCACCCTCTAATTGAAGAGAAGCTGGGGGTCCTCTTCAAGCTCAAACTCTTCTTCCCCTTGGACATCCCCAGACATACTTTCTGACCATCTGCCTCTGAGAGGAAAGAGAGAACACTTTGTATCAATTGCATTCTCACTGCAGATTACCTCGGACTGACTGGAACTGCTAGGAAGGCGTACCCTTTCATGAACCTTCTTTTCAAGCAACCTCACTTGAACCCCCCAGCAGTATGCAGGTGACATAGAGCCCCTCTGCCACTACCACCACCAAACTCACCTGCTGAATCAGAGCACAGGGAGAGTAGATAAGGAGCAATGCCATCCCAATTCCGGCTTTGTTTGAGGAATGTGTGCACCAGGCTGACACCCCATCATTAGGACTGTGCTAACACTAAGGGGCCGATTCCGATCCGTCCGACATCGGACAGGAACTGGAACCAAACGACCTATTGTTGTCAGTTCCAGATCTGCAAGTAGGATGCAACTGAACCCTGTTTGGTCGCAATCCTATCCTTCACTTGCATTGTTAAGTGCAGAGGTGCAGTTCATCCCTGCACCCCGTGGCAGGCAACCCAAGGTGCCTGCCACCGGGTGCAGGGATCAACAGGGGGGTACCATAGGTACCCCCTAGGCCGCTATTCGGTGGCCTCACACCTATGGGGCCCTGCTGGGGGCCCCCAAAGACAGTTTCCACTGCCTTTCTGTGTCAGAAAGGCTGGCACAAAAAGGTAGTGGGAAACTACCATCTTACTCCCTCGGCCGGAAAGAGCCGGCCGGGGGAGTACAGAAGGGTTTCCAGGTGGCGGTCGGACTCTCTGAGCCCGTCAGAAGCCATCTAAAAGCCGAAGCGGATTCCTTTCCAACCGAGCCCATCAGAATGGCTGGGTCACAAAGGAATTTGAATGGCACATTCCAATGTGGGCGGGAGGGCTCCGACCGATGGTCGGAGCCCTTCCTGCATGCATCGGAATCGGCCCCCAAGTGAACATTACTGCAGGTCAACTGGAGGATTCATGTGGGTCCTGCCCGAAATGTAAGTCTGCCTTCTTTGGAGTAAATGGAAATTTATGTCATGAAGATTTGGCCCCTAAGGGCCACACCATTGACAATATTTGTAGAACTATTTCATCTTCTGTAAGTACTTTTCATGCTGGACTCATTAATGTGCACAGTCATCAAATCTGTTTGCTCCTCTGTGATCGTCTTTATAACTTCCTACTTGTCACAGAGTCATGGCATAAGAGTCGCTCAACCCCGGATATCGCAGCTGCCCTCCCATCAGGCTACTCCATCATTCGCTGTGATAGATCAGGGCTGCGAGGGGAGATCGGCTATTATTTTCTTTGAGGAGTTTCAGAACAAAGGATTTGTGGTTGACAGTTTTAAAGATGCTGAGAGCCTTGGCTCCTGTTTTAAACGTAATCAATCTAGCTCCTTTACTGGGTTCCTGATTTACCGCCCACCTGGACCCTGCTCCAGGTTCCTGAACTCTCTCGGAGAAGCGTTGACTCCTCATCTGCTGCACTTTTCCAATTTTCCATTGTTGGGTGATTTGAACTGTCATGACCCGCTCAATTTGGATGGTGGGAGCCTCATTAATAACGCGGGTGTACTGAACCTCCTTCAATGTGTGATTGGTCAAACTCATATAGCCGGCCACTCACTGGATTTAATCTTTACTAATCATTATATGCCTTTTCCCGACACTCCAAAGGTTCAAGTATGGTACGACCACTAACTTGTTTCCTTTAATATAGGAGTAAGTCATTGCCCTTCAGGTAATAGCCCCATAGGCTCGAGTAATGTTAGTGTTCATAAACAGGGCAAAATGTCTGGCGAAAGTTTGACCATTCACCTGATACAATCTCCTCCTCGTCCCCCGGGAGAGTTTTCTAAGTACCTTGAGTTATTTAATTGTTGGATACGCAACTCCATAGACAAATTTGCCCCCCACATTAAGGCTGGCTGGAGTGCTTAGGTAATTCAGCACCATGGTTCACAGCACCCCTGGCTAAGGAGAAGCTTATTTGTAAACAGTTAGAATGAAAGTGGAGGTCTCAATACAGCCAAGATGACACTTATATACAGAAGTGCTCTAAAAAGTATCTTACTTTGATTAAAAAGGCAAAGAAGTCATTTTTCACTTCTCAGATTGAACTTGCACATAGCAATCCAAACAAAATGTTAATATTGCTAAGTCAATTCTTCATCCCAAAGCCTCTGAAATAGATTCCATTCATACTCAAACTCTGTGATAATCTTTCTAATCATTCTGAAAAGGAACCCACACCATCCAGACAAGTTATAATAATAGTCTTGATAGGACCTCCATCTCCCCATGTCCAGGACAGGACTTTCTGCCACTTAAGTCTGCTTTGGCTGTTTTTCAGCACTTTACTCTCCATCAGTTAGAGTGAGCCCTTCTTCTCTATAAACTAGGCTCCCTGATTGATCCCTGTCCTACCACGGTCCTTAAGATAGCTACTGAAGTTATTAATTCTGTTTTTAGCAACATTCTGAATCTTTCCCTCTCTTCTGCTTTGGTACGAGAGCCTTGGAATCTGGCTGTGATCAAACCTTTACTAAAAAAACCTACTGCAGATCAAAAAATCTTGGCCAATTCTAGACCCATCTCTTTTTCCCGTCCCAGTTAAGATGTTAGAAAAATTGTCCAATGATCAGTTAATCGATTTTCTTGCAAAGTCTGGCAGTTTCCATCTCTCTCAATTAGGTTTTAGGCCTCAGCATTCCTACAGGACAGCATTGCTAGAAGTCTTTGAAACGATTAAACTCACGTTGGACAAAGGTCAAAATGTAGTGTTTATTCTTTCAGATCTGTCCACAGCATTTCACACAATATCTCACTCAGTTTTCAATGCCTTGAGACCCTTACGGGTGAGTAGTCGCGCTTTAACAAACCCCTGATTGATTGATTGATTGAAGTTGCATTTGTGGACAGTCCCTGGCTTAGTTTTAGTTGTTTTTAGAGAACAGGAGGCAGGATATATCTATTAGTCAGTTCTCCTCAGAAGAAAAAACTGAGTTACAGGATTCCACAGTGCTCCGCATTAGGCCTGGCCCTTTTTAATGTCTATTAATCTCCTTTAACAACTCTATTTGACTATTTGGTATCACGTCCACACATATGCCGGGAATACCCAATTGATCTTGTCAATAGACAAGAAAACCTTTGGTTTCAAGCTCAGTTTCAAAAACTGTTTACTAAGTATCATCCACTGGTTGAAACTTAATTCCCTTAAATGTAACACTAGCACGATGGACAGAGTTTTATTGAGTTGGGATAATTTATTTTCTCCTCGGCTGGAGCAGCCTGACAGTCCACTCACCCCTCCTCCTCCAGTTAAGGTGGCTTGTAATCTTGGTATTAAATTTGATTTCTCACTTTCCTTTCATTCTCATGTCATATCTGTCTTTTGTACCTGCTTTTCCTTTATCAAGTCATTAAAGAAATGTTTTAATACTTTCCTCTGATAGCGAGGAAAGCAGTAGTCCTAGCGATTCTTAATTCAGAATTGGACTACTGCAACAGCCTGTATTTAAGGAATTACTAAACACCTCTTACATAAGCTTCAAGTGGATCTAAATGCTGCATTCAGATTACTTCTGAAAATTCCTTGTAATGGGTCAGTCTCTCAGGGAATTAGGAAGCGGCATTGGCTTCTGTTCCACAAACAGGTTCTTTTTAAGACTCTGACCTTGGTCTTCAGAGCCTGTCACCGTTAGGCCCTATGTATTTCTCCGATCATTTTAAACATTAAAAGTTGTCAAGTACCATATGATCTTCTTACTTGAATCTGTTAGTCATTCCTGCTTTTAGGCTAAAAAACAAACAAAGGCAAATCTGTCTCTGTACTGGGCTCCAAAATTGGGAATCAGCTCCCTAGTGCACTTAGATCATAGACAGTGAACCGGAATTTAAGGAACATCTTACAACAAGGCTTATTTCTTTATCTGATGACTCCTGCAGACATCTGTCCGACTGATTTCAATGTTCATTTCCCTCCGCTCGGGCCCTTAATCTTACATCCTTCTTTGTAGATGTCGGTCAACTACTTCTGTTTCTGAGTTAGCGCTTGGATTCCCAGTTCTGAGTGGCAGTGCACTTTATAAATACTTTCTATCTTATCATATATTGTATCTTATCATATAAAATCATATCATATCTTGTTTCATATCATATCTTGTCATATCATGTCTTATCATATCATATCTTGTATCATATCATATCATGTCATATCATAACATATCATGTCATATATCATGTCATGTCACATCATATCATGTCATATCATGTAATATCATATCATGTCATATCATGTAATATCATATCATATTATATCATATCATACCCTACCATGTCATATCATACGATATCATGTCATATATCATATCATATCATGTCAAATCATGTCATATCATATCATTTCATATCATATCATATTAAGTCATATCATGTCATATCATGTCATATCATATCATATCATAGCATATCATATCATGTCATATCATGTCATATCATATCATATCATGTCATATCATATCATATCATGTCATATCATACCATGTCATATTATATTTTTTATTTATGTGTTTTATAGAGCGCGAACTTGACCCGTTAGGGTATCAGAGCGCTTTACAGGAGAGCAACGCAATCTATAGACAGACTTGGAGGTACATGAGGGAAGGGAGCACGTATTTGCAGTTTACATAATCAGTTACTCGAGGCAAGAAGCCATATATACAGATAAAATTACAGTTTATTCAAGTCGTGCCCCAGGTTCCTGATGGGGTGACAAGGTAGTCCGGAGGAGGTAGAGGACGGCCATTGGTCGGGCCTGAGTCAATGTTTAGCCGAGGAATTTGCCCATAAGGAAGGTTTTGGTATCCTTTTTGAAGCGAGCCAGAGAGGGATTCTTCTGATGTTGGGTGGGAGAGAGTTCCAAATTCTTGGAGCCGCCCCTGAGAAGGCTCGATTGTAGGTTTTTTTTTCCGAAAGCGTGCAGGTTGGAGCAAAAGGTCTCTGGAAGATCGGGAATTTCTGGTTCCTCCGGAGATGACAAGTTTCTGTGTCAGATAAGCAGGGAGTTAGAGTATAAAGCTTTGTGCGTGATGCATGCTAGTTTGAGTTGTATTCTTGCCTGCAGGGGAAGCCAGTTGAGAGCTTTCAAGTGTGGGGAAATATGATCGTATTTCCTTGTGCCGGTAAGTAGTCTGGCGGCCGCATTGAGGCAGGCTTTGAGAGGTGCCAGGGAGATCTTAGGTAAACCCGAGAGGGTTGAACAGCCGTATTCCAGTCTAGAGATGACGAGCGCTTGGACTGCCATTTTTAGGTCGGGAGCATTGAGGAAGGGCTTCAATTTCCTAAGATAGCTCAGGTGGAATCTGGCTGTCTTGGCCATCGAATTGATGTGGTCTCGCATGTTTAGGTTGCTGTCGAGGGTAATTCCCAGGGATTTGGCCGAGTTCACAATGGTCGGTGGGCAATTTAAGGCAGTGATAGCCTTAATCCATGACTGAATCTCGAGGTTGGTGTTGGGTGGGGAGATCATGAGAAATTCAGTTTTCTTTGCATTGAGTTTAAGATGATTGGATGCGAGCCATTGGACAGTGAGTTTCAGGGCTTCGTTCAGGGAGAGGATCTCTTCGAGAGAAGAGGTTTTGATGTAGATCTGGGTGTCATCAGCATACATATGATAGGAGATATTAGCTGCGCGTAATACTTCGGTAAGCGGTTCTAGGTAAAGGTTGAAAAGGGTGGGGGACAGGGTTGATCCTTGAGGGACTCCAACCGTGACCGGGGATGGTGACGATAAGTTGCCGTTGATTAGGAATCTCTGTGACCGGTTGTGGAGGAAGGACCTACACCAGTCTAGGACAGTGCCATCCAGTCCCATCCTGAGTTTGAGGCGTTCAAGAAGTTTTTCATGGTTGACCGTGTCGAAGGCCGAGGATAGGTCAAGGAGGATTAGGAGACACGTCTTGCCTTGGTCAAGGGCTTGGAGAGCATCATCCACGATATGGAGCATGGTGGTTTCGGTGCTATGCCCTGGTCTAAATCCGGATTGGTAGTCATCCAGCAGGTGGAAGTTGTTGATGTGGTGATTTAGCTGCTGTTGCACACATTTCTCCAGCACTTTGGCTAAGAGTGGGATGTTGGAGATGGGTCTGAAGTTGTCGGGGAGGCTGGATCCAGCGACGGCTTTTTCAGAATGGGGAGGACTTGGCCGGCTTTTAGAGATTCAGGTATCGTTCCCTGCTGGAGGGAGGCGTTGATTATTGAAGTCCAGCTGGGAATGATGGATTGGGCGACGGCAGCAAGGCAGTTGGCAGGGAGCGGGTCATTAAAGTGGTTGTTCGGGTTTAGGGTAGAAAGGATTTTAGAGATGGAATCTTCGTCATAGTCTTTGAAGACAGTCCAGTGAGCATGGTTTTTGGGTGGAGCCAGTGGGTGCGTCGCGGTGGGAGGTGGCGGGTCAGGAAGGGGATGAGGGTATGTGATGGAGTTGAGTTCGTTTCCGAGGGCTAAGATTTTGTCAGCGAAGAAAGAGGAGAATTCCTCTGAGGATATAAGAGATTTGGGGGTTTCTTTCGATGTTTTTGCTAGTTTATTAGATTGGTGTTTGACCAGTTCGAAGAGCTTGTGGGGTCTGTTATTGGCTTTCTCTAATTCAGTTCTGAAGAAGTCTTTTTTGAGTTGAGTATGTTCCTGTTGTAGACATTTCTGGCCTGGCGGAGGAGTTTTAAATGTGCGGCGGAGGGGTGCTGCCTCCAGGATCTTTCAGCTTGCCGGAGGGCTCTCCTCTCATTATTAAGGGATCCCGTGAACCAGGGGTTTCTGTCCTTGATTTGGGTTCTTTTCAGTTTAAGAGGGGCAAGATCATCCAGGATGTGTGAGATAGTCGCGGAGTAGTGATCATTGAGGCCACTGACTGTTGTGATATGCGTAGGAGGGGGGAGGTCGGATTTGCAACGGGCCTCAAGTTCATTACGGTCCAAGTTCTTGGTGTCTCTGATCCAGCGTTTGGGAATCATCGGTTGCGGTGCTTTTGTCTTGAGGGTGCCAGGTAGATGGAAGGTGATGGCATGATGATCAGACCAGTCACATGGGTCAATAGAGATAAGCTTGACAGTTGATTCTTTGGAGATGATCCAGTCAAGGGTGGCCCCTTTTGAGTGAGTTGGTAGTGAGCAGGCTTGGGTCAGGGCTTGGTCTTCCAGGAGGACTTTGATGGCGTTGACATGAGGGTCCTTGGGATCGTTCCAGTGTAAGTTAAAGTCACCTAGGAAGATATCTTTGGGATTGGTGGGAAACTTAGCTGTGAGGATTTCCATGAGGTGGTCAGTGAAGGAGTCGTTCCTGCCAGGGGGGTGGTAGAAGATGTGAAGGTTGCACAGTTGGGTGGAGTTGCTGCAAATAGTGAGGGCAAGGTATTCGCAGGATTCGGTGGAGTCTGCCAAAAGTTCCGTGACACGAAGATTAGAGCGGTAGATGCAGGTGATTTGTCTGTCCAGCCTTGTGATGTTGTATTTAGGAGGGACTAGGAGGTCCAGACATGGAGATGAGGATTCATTGAGCCATGATTCTGTTAGGATTGCTAAGTCGATGTTTTTGCCAAGGATGAGATCGGCAATATCTGCAGCGTGCTTAGCTGCTGATCGGCAATTGATTAACAGACCAGACAGAGAAGATTTGGACGGAGTTTCGGGAGTCTGGGCGGACAGGAGAATGGGTACTAGATTACTCTTGATCGTCGTTCTGTTGCGGAGGGTGGCAAGCCTGTTGGGGTTGATAGTGACCGTGCTGATGGCGAGTTCGGCATTCCTCTCGAAAGGATGAGGGGTAGCTGGGGTGGAGTTGTAGTCTCGGAGGAAAGCCAAGATTTCCATTTCCGTGAGATCTAGTGGATTTGGGGCGGCATGGGAAGGGGTGTAGGAGAGGACCAGAGCGAGGGTTTCTTCCTCAGAGAGGTGACGTTGTTGCTTACGGAGGCGAAGCTGTCTCAAGGCTAGCGGAAGAGGTTGTTTAGGGCGCTCTGTTGTAAGTGAGGGGATGGAATTTGGGAAGGGCAAGAGGTTGGCGAGGGAGAGTTCAGCGAGGTGAAGGAGGTTCGTTAATTCCAAGATGGAGATGTGAATGCTCTGGGTTAGTTTTGTAGCTCTGGAGAGCAGAGAAACCCTGTCCCTGTCAGGAGGAGACGTGAGAGGGCGGGGGGGCAGTGGTTCGGGAAACGTTCTGTCGGCATGTATAGGTGAAAGGAAGGGCGGACTAGTAAGGTCTGTGTTGTATGTTGTTGGATCTATGATGGTGCCCCTTTGCTGGTTGGGTTGAGGGCTGGGAGGGCAAGCACGATCTGTATCGTAGGTCTTTGGGGGCGTGTCGGTGGCATAGTCTACTTGGGGGCTAGTGGGGAGGGGACCAAAGGTCTAGGGGTGTTTCTGATGGCAAGGCCAGGCGCCGTGTTGGAGTGGATAGGGGGTCTGTCTTGGAGGACCTGAGAGGGGTATGTGAGTGGCTAGTTACGATGGGTGGGCTGGACGAGGACTCCCCAGGGCGGGAGTTAGTTACCCAACCAGAGCCTTGCAAGTGGTTTCTGAGGAGGGTGAAAAGGTCTGCAAATTTATCCAAGTTTTTGGTTGAGGCTTGGATCAAGATAATGCCATTTTTGTAAAGGGTGATGGTGAGGTCAGCTCGCAGGGTTGGAGAGGGTGTTATTGTTAGTTTAGTGCCGTATCA
>CAWUFW010029829.1:0-18287 GCA_963921515.1 Calotriton arnoldi
GGGGCCGATTCCGATCTCGGTCGGAGGCGCACCCAATACTATTCGGTCGGGAAAAAAGCCATGCGAAAGCCAGTTTCCCGACCGATCCGTACAGCACACCGAACGAGCAAGTACGATGCGCACAACAGCAAAGAATCCGGCCGAGCCGTACTCACCCAAACCAGGTCCTGTTCTCCGACCGAGGCGAATCCGGAAACGCCGAATCGAGTCGCACGGAAGGGAAAATGCAGCCCCGTCCGGCCGGACAAGTACGATGCGCTTTCCGTACGCGCCGAACCCGTCGCTACGCACGGCACGTCAAAGCATCCGGGAGAGGCGCACATAAGCTCCGAATCGCGCCACAACACGATCCACGGCTACGAGACGAACACAGCACAGACGAGGACGACGCGAAGCGACGAGGACGAAGCGAAGCGACGAGGACGAAGCCAAGCGACGAGGACGACGCGAAGCAACGAGAAGGACGAACGACACGAACCAACCATGAATCCCTTCGTCCCGATCATACCAATATTCTACATCTACTACCGGAACAGGCACGGACGCGTACGGCGCAGAAGGTAAGTCAGACACCAACCACAAAACACATACAACACGTACACGACACATCACACACATACACTGGGAATCTGAATATACTTACACCAGCAGCACCATAGGGGCGGGATGCCCATCACCAATGCCACATATGCACACAGGGGCCTGAATGCGCGCCACCACCCCAACCCAGGGGGGCTGGATGCCAACCACCACAACCACCCTTAGCCAGGGGGTGCCAGATGCCCACCACCACTACCACCCTTAGCCAGGGGGCAGGATGCCTACCTCTACTACCACCCTTAGCCAGGGGGGCAGGATGCCCACCACTACTACCACCCTCACCCAGGGGGGCAGGATGCCCACCACTACTACCACCCTTAGCCAGGGGGCAGGATGCCCACCACTACTACCACCCTCACCCAGGGGGGCAGGATGCCCACCACTACTACCACCCTCACCCAGGGGGGCAGGATGCCTACCACTACTACCACCCTTAGCCAGGGGGCAGGATGCCTACCACTACTACCACCCTTAGCCAGGGGGGCAGGATGCCTACCTCTACTACCACCCTCACCCAGGGGGGCAGGATGCCCACCACTACTACCACCCTCACCCAGGGGGGCAGGATGCCCACCACTACTACCACCCTTAGCCAGGGGGCAGGATGCCTACCTCTACTACCACCCTTAGCCAGGGGGCAGGATGCCTACCTCTACTACCACCCTCACCCAGGGGGGCAGGATGCCCACCACTACTACCACCCTCACCCAGGGGGGCAGGATGCCCACCACTACTACCACCCTTAGCCAGGGGGCAGGATGCCTACCTCTACTACCACCCTTAGCCAGGGGGCAGGATGCCCACCACTACTACCACCCTCACCCAGGGGGGGCAGGATGCCCACCACTACTACCACCCTTAGCCAGGGGGCAGGATGCCCACCACTACTACCACCCTCACCCAGGGGGGCAGGATGCCCACCACTACTACCACCCTCACCCAGGGGGGCAGGATGCCTACCACTACTACCACCCTTAGCCAGGGGGGCAGGATGCCCACCACTACTACCACCCTTAGCCAGGGGGGCTGGATGCCTACCACTACTACCACCCTCAACCAGGGGGGCAGGATGCCTACCACTACTACCACCCTTAGCCAGGGGGGCAGGATGCCCACCACTACTACCACCCTCACCCAGGGGGGCAGGATGCCCACCACTACTACCACCCTTAGCCAGGGGGCAGGATGCCCACCACTACTACCACCCTCACCCAGGGGGGCAGGATGCCCACCACTACTACCACCCTCACCCAGGGGGGCAGGATGCCTACCACTACTACCACCCTTAGCCAGGGGGCAGGATGCCCACCACTACTACCACCCTTAGCCAGGGGGGCTGGATGCCTACCACTACTACCACCCTCAACCAGGGGGGCAGGATGCCTACCACTACTACCACCCTTAGCCAGGGGGGCAGGATGCCTACCACTACTACCACCCTTAGCCAGGGGGCTGGATGCCTACCACTACTACCACCCCCACTCATAGGATGGACAATGCATGACACAACAAGCACACCACAACCTAGGGAATGCAAGATTAAGACATCCCCCCACCACCATGACAAGCGTGTGAGCAGGCTGTGTCAAATGCCTACAACACCGAACATGACATTGAACATACAATGTGACCCCCTAGCACATGTGCCACACATATATGTGTGTGGCACCCACAATGCAAGCAGCCCATGACCATTGTGGCAATGGGGCCTAAACCCCCATCATCACAGTGACCAAAAGGCAAGTGTGGGGTCCATAGCTGAAGCACATTTTGACCATTGTGGCAATGGGGTCTAAACCCCCATCATCACAGTGACCAAAAGGCAAGTGTGGGGTCCATAGCTGAAGCACATTTTGACCATTGGGCAATGGGGTCTAAACCCCCATCATCACAGTGACCAAAAGGGAAGTGTGGGGTCCATAGCTGAAGCACATTTTGACCATTGTGGCAATGGGGTCTACACCCTCATCATCACAGTGACCAAAAGGTAATTGTTGACAAAGAAAGAGCTGCAACTGCCAAACTGCATGGATCATTCCTGGTCACAGAACCAAAAACTCATCTGTGGCAAAGTAGTGTATGTGTCCCATTGCAACATAAATTGGGGGAGCCAAATACTGCAGTGCAAATGAGACATTCCTTTGGCCATGTGCAGACAAACAACACCCATGGGGGCTGAGACCGTCAACAGTCATCAATGACACAATGACAGAAGTGACCATCAGAATGCAGACCCACATATTTGCACCAATGGGCACACAAATGCAGATACCCTGTGGAGACAGCAGATGTGAGGTGAACAGATACCATACCATGGCAGCAATGGGACACACAAACCATGATCACTGTGCTGACCGATGACCTAGGAGTCCCAGGGACAGCAGGGGAAACACACCAAACAACATACAGCCAATGGCACACCCAAGATATGCCAATGCAGTGGTGCAGATGCACAAACACAAACAGGCAGACCAACACTGTCATCATACACAGCAGGTGAGGGGTGGGGGTGCCAGTGTCCCCAGGCAACAACACAACACATGAGGAGAGCTGAATACCAATCATACAGATGTGCATACACTGCCACACTAAGGTAACTCATGGATCCAAATCCCCTATGTGGGCAAGCAGGCATTGACAGGTGAGAGGGAGCACAAAACACACATGTCACACAGGCACGTAGGAACAACAACTGACACAGCAAGTCACAGACACACCACAGCACCACCCCCAGGGCCCCCACAATGTGGTGACCCTGGGCTGAAGAAAAATACCACTGTGATGACAAAGCTAAATGTCGTTCACACTGTGAACCACAGTCAGGTGTCCTGAGCAACTAACTACCATCACACCTACACAAGCACAAATCAATCAGCATGGCCAGTAAGCCAAGGCCAACATGGAGGCAGGGGACTAGCCGGGCAACAACTCTCATCTGCACACACTCAAGACCACACCCCTCGACCTCCAACAATGTGCAGCAGTGAAGTACACATGCACTGGTGACATTGCACATGCACCCATGACTATTCCAGGGTGGTGGGTGGGAACCAAGGTGTAGAAACACATCACACATGGACACTCAACAAGACTCCTGAATGTCTGACACACTGCACACTACGCTGTACATGGACATGACGGCAATACCACACCGACCAATGGGATCCCAGCCACAGTCACACACCAATGAAGAAGCCAAGGTCACCCACAAAGAACACACATAGACAACAACCAACATTGCAGCCCGGACCCTAAGGAGTGCCAGCAGTCACACACACAACGTGTCACAATCACTGAAAGATAACACAAACTGGAAATCACATGACAGGGGCAAACAACAAGTGCCAAAGGGAAACCTGACTGTGACCCATCTGCGTCAGCACACAAACTCTGCCCTGACAGCAAACACACCTATGGGTGACACCCTGATGACCAGTAATGTGCCATGCACCCACATCACAGAGAACACAGGGAGAAGACTTTGGGGGAACATAGCTCAAGTCAGCAAGCATCACAAACAGGTACAACACTAGGGATCACAGCATGCGCAGATGAATGGAAGTGAACACACAGACATGCACATACAACACACACCTTGGGCGCAGGCAATGTCACACGTGTACACACTGCCATGAGGGGACTCCACTCCTGTGTGAGGAAAGCTGTGCCATATGTTGCCTCAGTAGGGCCCCATCATGTCAGCTGAGCACTTGGTCACACAATCAACAATTAGCACCAAATGAGGGCTCCCATCACATCAGCCTGGTCATGGATGTGCCAACGGAATCATCAGCACAGATCCAACACACTTGTATAGCAATGTTGCACTGACTACACGGATGAGTCCCTCCCCATTGATGCCCAAACCTGCATGTCCACTGGAGATGGCAACACGGTCAGGGAAGTAGACAAATGCAACGATGGCAGGCACAACAGATGTGCAGGGGTGGAAGCCACAGATATGAAATTGCCAATGTAAGTAGGAAACCCATTGCCAAATACTGAACACATGACACCCTCAGATGCTGCTATTGATGACATGGATACACCACATGATAGGACACATTCCCCCTGGACCACATGGGTTCCTGCACAGTAACACTTCATAATCATGAGACCAGATATCACCATCACTGCAGCAAGGGCATGGTTAGCTGCACCAACAACATGTACATCTGAAGCATGAGCACTAGAGAAAAGAAAGTTGCTTTATTCAGCATATGTGTTGAGGCCAAACGAAGTCCTGAAAAAAGAGCAAAGGCCAATGGCCAGTCCATTGTCAAAGTTCAAACAGGGTGACACTGGCAGATGTCACCCTACGCATGCCTGCACAATACCAGGGACAATCCACTAGGAGGGGCAACCGGGGGGCAGGCCAGGCACCGCAGGGACAGGATCAGGGCTCACCAGGGGGAGTCAGGGAAGGGGTGGTGGGTGCTGGAGAGCCACTGACAACTGCAGTGGAGGTGTCTGACATGGTGTGTGCCGGCACAACTGGGGGGCATGACACAGATGTCGTGGGTGCCGGCACAACTGCAGTGGACCCTGCAGATGGGGTGGACAGGTCCGCCACTGCAGTGCCCAAGTCAGACAGGGCGGTAGTGGACTCCACTGCAGTGCCTACCTCCAGGGGAGGAGAATGGGGAACAGGCAAGGTGGGTTGGACAGAGGGGGGACACCCTCACCACATCAGTGGCACAGACAAGCGCAGCGGGGGTGTGGTGCTGGGAGAGCAAGTGGCAGGGGGAGAAGGCCGGAGCATCTTGGGGATGGTATATCTGTGGGTGGGGGAACCTGGGGCAGGGTGTGGTGGGGGCACCTGTGCAGTGGGGGCCTGAGGGATGGAGGACGGAGACCTTGTGCCTGAGCTGCAGGGCGGTGGCGGGGTCTTGCTCTTAGCACTCCGGGGGGACTTGCGGGTGGGGGCCTCAGTCCGTCTGCGCCTGGGGGAGGGTGTCCGGGGGCGAGGGGCACTCTGCTCCGTGTGGGTGGGCTTCCTCTTCCCCCGGGATGCTGGAGCAGCTTCATCGGTGGGGAAGAGGCCGAGGTCACAGAGGAAGAGCTGCTGTGACTTTGGGGTTGCAGGTGAGGCAAGGGAGGGTGCTTTGGAGGGAGAGGGAACTGAGGACTGCGCAGTGCATGTGGATGCGTGTGTGTGTTCCAGGGCCCCATCCCCTGTGAGTCTGGCTTCAGTCCCCTGAATGTGCGTGCGTGTGCGTTTTGTCATTGGCGTGTGTGTCAGTGTGCTGGATGTGTGTGTGCTGGTGTGTGCCAGTGTGTGTGTGCCTGGGATGGGTAAGGTGCTGGGGAGTGTGGATGGAGCAGAGGCAGGAGGGGTGAGGGACCGTTTGAGGAGGGACACTGCTGCCGTCAGGGAGGAGTCCATGGACCTATTGCCCCTCTGTAGGTCAGACATGCCCGATGAGATGCCCTCCATGAACGACACCAGCTGAGTCAACAGCGCGGTGTGCGCATGGAGGACACTCAGCATGGCTGTCTGCCCTACATGGAGCTGGCGAAGGAGGTACACAGACTCCTCACTCAGGGCAGCAGGGGACACAGGGGCAGGGGGTGCGGTGCCTGGCCCAAAGGAGACACGCTCCCGGACATGGGAGCCTCCACGGACCTGGGGAATGGGAGCCGATGGGAGGGCGGTGGTGGTGCTGGTGGTGGCGGGGACAGCAACACTAGCTGGGGTGTGGTGGCTGCTGACACCCGCCTCCACAAGGGAGTCATCCTCCGAGTTGCTCTGGTCCTCAGCTGAGGTGGATGCTGCTGAGGACTCCTCGGTGTGGCTCCCCTCGCCCTCCGTGCCACTGGGTCCCTCCGACCACTCCTCGGCTGCTGACCCAGTCTGGCTCTCCGGCTCCTCCTGGTCCGTGGAGCTGTCCCCTTCCGTGGCCGTGGATGTATCTGCAAACAATGGGGAAACAGACAGACATCAGTCACCTGCACATAACGCACACACCACTGTGAGCACAGCACATCACAGAGCAAGCCCTGGCATCATTAGTTGTACATTGCTAAAAGTGCACTAATTGAACAGGAGAAGTCAATTGTCAGTCTGATGCCAAGCATGGCACTCACATCCCACATGGCCTTGCACCCATCTGTCTGGTGTCTGTTGGATTGCAACACCCCAGTGTTGACACATGCACCAAGTACACAGTAGTTGGACAGTGCAGAGGACACGGTGTGGACACATCACAGCTCTTGCCACTGAGTCAGTACAGGTTTACGGATGTAAGGGATGCCCAGAGTCAAATAGGAAATGCATGTGATGCATACCAGCGACAGACACCATGATGCACCCATGTCCTGATAGCCAGCGCCACTATGGTGTGCATGTAGCACATGTCACTCCCCTGCAGGATCACCAATCAGTAGACACATGCCATGGCGGAGGCATGACTGCAAAGTCATACATCACTGTCTCAGTGATGTATGACTTTGCAGCCAGACAACAACACTCTGCACTGTGTCACAATAGTAGGTCATGGGGAATGCAAGTCCTGGAGCTGCACAAGTGCACATGTACATCCCCCCACAACACATCCTCTTAACCCTCATCTGTCCAGGTCATACCTATTGGACATATGGGAGACCTGTGACACTACCCTCGGAACCTGAGCCCCTCACACTCTGCTGTGCATGGGGAACAGCTGCCTGAACTTCACATTTACATGCCCCAGTCTGCATGGGCAGCTGATCAGACACCTATGTGTCACACAAGTATCGTCTCCTATGGTCACATCTCCAGTGGCATGCTGAGCCCCTACCAAGAAACTCCACAGCAGTCCTGGCGACTAATCCACAGCACACTGACACAGAGGCAGACACCTGAGGGGCAAATCACTGTGCACAATGTGTCCTCTGATACACGGGAGTGGGAGTACAGAGTGTATTGTATGGCCTGGAGTAGGCATGACTGTCCAGCCCCACATGAATGAGGGATGAGCCCTGGACTGTAGGCAGCTGGCTAAGTATGTGTGACACACGTCATATACATACTCCTGGGGCCCAAACATTGTTCCCACCCGCAGCATGGGTGTGTGCCAGGTACCCCAGCCACATGTGGTGGATCAGCTCAGCAATTGGACCACAGATCAAAGTAACACGCTGAATACATGTCAGAATACAGGCATTGTGTAAGCAATGGACCCACCCATGATGCCCACCACAGAGTCAGGGAAACAGATGCTGTCTCCCACCTTGAGTCAAGCAAACTGCAAGGACACAGTCCTAAGTGACAGAATTCCCTGCATGTAAGGGCCACACCTGGGTATCAGATGAGGAGTGGGCAGTGCACAATAGAGGGACATGGCTCCTGGACAACATGACTGCTGTACTGTGGCAGTTCAACCTGGCCCGAGGAGGGCACATAACATGTTAGACAGAGTACACAGTGCAGTCTTTGACTCACCCCCTCCTTGCTGCTCTCTGGCCTTCAGCTGCCCATCCAGGTCTGGAAAGACCACCGCCAGGATCCTGAGCATGTGGGGGGTCAGGGTCCGTGTTCCGCCCCTCCTGCGAGGAGGCGACAGCTTCAGCTGGACCCGTGCAATCCTCCGGGTCCAGCCCCGAAGGTCCTGCCACCTCTTTTGGCAGTTGCGGATCCGGCGCTTGTAGACCCCCACGGACCGGACAGCCCGGACGATGTCCTTCCAGATCTCATGCTTCCGATGGGCAGAAGCCTGTCAGGATGACAAAGTGATAAGGACATTACTACACATGCAACATATCCGTGCATGACACAGTTGCATATACATGTCGCAATCACAGGGGCACATGGTGTACCCAGGCAGTGCACGGCTGCCCATGGACAGTTTTCCAGAAGTCACTACATGGTATCATAGCATGGGGAGTAAAACCCTGTTCAGAAGCACTGTCACTGCACCATACCTGTCCAGTGCAAGTCACTACACACTATGGGGGGTGACAACTACTCAGTGAGCCTGCTAGCCAGTGGTGTGCTGACTCTCAGCCTTGCTAGTCAGACAAAATGCACATTCAGAAAGGCAGTGCACAGAACACTCACCTGCTCCCCTGGTGTCCCATACAGCTTGCTGTACTGTGGAAGTAGGCTGTCCAGCAGGGCCTGGTTCTCTTCAAGGCTGAAGGCTGGGGCTCTCTCCACAGTACGTGCCATTGCAGGGTCCAGAGGGGCAGAGACAGCAGCAGTGCAGTGGCAGATGTCGTCCTGGAGCATGTAGTGCAGGCAAGTGGGCTCTCAGGGGAACATGCAGCAATATATATGTGCTGGAGAGGCAGATACTGTCCCTTGTGTCCAAAGTGATAGGTCCAAGTCGTTTGCATCTTCTGAATCTGGCCAATCCATGGAATAGCAGCACCAAAACACGCCCACAGCATCCTTCAAATCTTCAACTTCATGACATACATGATTTTGCAACATTGTTGTGGGTGACCAACTGATTTTCCAGCAACCGACTCGTTCGAATATTCGAAAACGCGTCCGTTGCCAGGCAAGCCCATTGTCAATGGGTGCGCACCGATCGGTCCATTGAGGTACAACGCGCACAGGGGTACAACGCGTACCCGCACACATTGAAAGCAATGGGCCGGCCGGAGGCACCGATCGGTCCATTGCTGTTCAACGCGCACAGGGGTACAACGCGTACCCGCACACATTGAAAGCAATGGGCCGGCCGGAGGCACCGATCGGTCCATTGCTGTTCAACGCGCACAGGGGTACAACGCGTACCCGCACACATTGAAAGCAATGGGCCGGCCGGAGGCACCGATCGGTCCATTGCTGTTCAACGCGCACAGGGGTACAACGCGTACCCGCACACATTGAATGCAATGGGCCGGCCGGAGGCACCGATCGGTCCATTGCAGTACAACGCGCACAGGGGTACAACGCGTACCCGCACACATTGAATGCAATGGGCCGGCCGGAGGCACCGATCGGTCCATTGCTGTTCAACGCGCACAGGGGTACAACGCGTACCCGCACACATTGAAAGCAATGGGCCGGCCGGAGGCACCGATCGGTCCATTGCTGTTCAACGCGCACAGGGGTACAACGCGTACCCGCACACATTGAAAGCAATGGGCCGGCCGGAGGCACCGATCGGTCCATTGCTGTTCAACGCGCACAGGGGTACAACGCGTACCCGCACACATTGAATGCAATGGGCCGGCCGGAGGCACCGATCGGTCCATTGCAGTACAACGCGCACAGGGGTACAACGCGTACCCGCACACATTGAATGCAATGGGCCGGCCGGAGGCACCGATCGGTCCATTGCAGTACAACGCGCACAGGGGTACAACGCGTACCCGCACACATTGAATGCAATGGGCCGGCCGGAGGCACCGATCGGTCCATTGCAGTACAACGCATCACTGTACATGTGACTGGCATATGTCAGCATGCCTGTCTCAGATGGACATATGCCAGCCACAGATAGCTCCCAGGGAGTGAGGGGCACACCTACATCACGACAGCCTGTCCAAACCTTATCATAAGGCATGTAAGGCTGCATTTCCTATTGTGTGTATGTTGGTGTACATGTTGTCCTGTGGGTGTCACCTGTGGGCAGCCACCCCCAGGCTGTGCACGTGTTAATGGGGACAGGATCCTGGGTGTTACGTGTACGTGACCACTGTGATGTGCAACTGTTCATATCTGTGCATGTGCCATGGTCACATTTCACAGTGGTGTTTGTGTATGTCATGTCACATACCCCGTGAGTCCCATGTGGGACGGTATGTTTGAGCCAGGGTGTCCCAGTGGCACAATAGTGATGGCCCTCCACAGTCTTTGTGCATGTAGTGTTTACAATGTCTCTGATTTCATGTGCACAATGGGAGACAGTCTCCACATCCACGTTGTGTGTGCATGGACTCTGATGTTGTGCGTGTGTGTCACAGACGTCCATGGCTCTCCTGCCATGGCAAGTGTGGCCACTACCTGTGGGGGTCATGTTTGTTTTGTTGTGGTGTACACATGATACTCCAGGTGATGCCAGTGTCCATGTGGCATTACAGGGTCCCTGGGAATGTGCCTGTCGTTGAGCTGTGGTGCCTGGGGCACATCTGTCCTCACATGTCACTGGGGGGGTGACTGTGACACAGCATCATGATATCCAATGGGCCAACCTGGGACAAATTGATGCCACCTGTAGGACCGTGTTGACAGATGTTGGCCATGTATGTACCATAAATGTCGTTCCGGTACTGCACACTTCATGTAGTTGTGCCTCATGATGATGTATGTTGGGATCTTGAGTGTGTTCAATGCCGCATATGTGGGGTGACTGACGATCTTGCTTACTTCTCCTCTGCACTGCAGGGCTCCTGCTGTCCATCGGCCATTCCCAGACCTGGCAACGATGGTGGAACGGGACAGCATCCGACGGTACCGCTTCACCAGGCAGCTGATTGAGGATTTGGCAGTGCAGTTGTCCCCACATTTGCAGCCTGGCCGGCCGTATCCTACAGCGCTGACCCCCAAGGTGAAGGTGATGGCAGCCCTACACTTCTTTGCCACCGGTACCTTCCAACATACTGTGGCGTCTGCTGGTGGGATGTCACAGACCATGTTCAGCCGTGTGCTCCGCGATGTTTTGGCGGCAATGTTGCTCTTCCTGAACCGGTACATCTATTTCCCTAGACTGCGACGACTCACTGACGTGAAGAGTGACTTTTATGCCCTGGGGAGGATGCCGCATGTAATTGGCTCCATTGATGGGACACATGTGGCTTTGGTACCACCACAGGCCCAGGAGCAGGCCTACAGGAACCGCAAGCACTACCACTCGGTCAATGCACTGGTGGTGTGTCTTGCAGACATGACCATCACACACGTGTGTGCCCGTTTCCCTGGTTCAGCACACGATGCCTTTGTGATGAGGAGTAGTCGCATCCCCAGGTTGATGGCACAGATGCAGAACCAGCGTGCCTGGCTTGTCGGTGTGTACTGACTTTGTGCCATTGTGTGTGATCTGATCTGTAGTATTCCGCCCACTTTTCCAAGTCAGCTGATGTGCACTTGTCTGTCCGTAGGTGACTCGGGATACCCCAACATGCCGTGGTTGCTGACACCCCTCAGGAACCCTGTGACACCTGCCCAGATGCGCTACAATGAGGCACATGGTCGGACCAGGAGAGTGATTGAGCGGACCTTTGGTCTCCTGAAGAGCCGCTTCCGCTGCCTGGACAAGACCGGAGGGTCCCTCCCATATGCCCCTGCGAAAGTGTGCAAGATTATCATCGTCTGCTGCATGCTCCACAACCTGGCAGTGCGGAAGGAGTTGCCTCTCATCCAGGATGACGATGACCAACATCCGCCACCTGTGGAGGATCCTGGCCTGGACCACGATGCCAGTGACGATGATGATGATGATGGTGATGGTGATGTCCGCACACAGCTCATCACCAACTTCTTTAGCTGAATGTGAGTATCCTGAGGTGTCATGTGAATGATGTGAGTTGGCATGATGTGTGGGTGGTGCTCTGGTGCTGTTGGAGTGTGTCCATGGGCTACTTGACAGGATGTGTGTTGCGATGTGTGGTGACAGGTGGGCTGTACTCCCCAACAGTGTTGACATGCTAACTTGGTTCTGGGTGGGTATCTTGTAACATGTATTGTGCATGAGTTTTGCTGTTCTGTCCTGTACTGCATTGCTTTTGACTGTGTGTCATTTCTGTCCTTCACAGGGTACTTTCAGATTCGTTTGGTCAACTGTGTCCACCGACGACGTGATTGCACATCCAGGCTGGTAGCTGTTGTGTCCCTACAGGTGATGTGCGCCACACCCATGGACTTCCTTCTGTCTACAGTTGTTGACTGTGTGCCCGCTACCAGGTGGGGTTACCTTGCATCTGTAGTGGTTACGGCATGTTGCTACTGTGTAATAAACCTGTGCTTCACTTAGTGATGTGCGTTGTCTGTGGTCACACATTTGACTGCCATTTGCTTACTGCACCTGTGGGCTACTTGACTACAACTGGGAATGGGTGTGGTGTCTGTGCATTGCACCGTCTTCCCTGGCAACATCAGTGTAGGCAATGAGTCAGATGGCCTAGGTGTGTATGTGTTGTGTAGCCCTGGTGGTGTGTCTCCCTCATATGTGTCACGTTGCCTGTACTCACATGCCTGTGTTGTCCTTGCTGTTGCAGTTCGCATACACTGTGTAATTTTGCAGTTCATCATCCCCATAACAGCACCCACGTTGGAATCACGACAGAGGCAAGTATGGTGTATTAGTGTGTTTATTGTGATAATAGTGCATAGGATGGATTGTGCTGTACATGAATCTTGCAATCCCAAGTTCCTAGATGAATAGAAAGTCCAGGTAGACAGGATCCCCAGTATCGGGGCCACAGTTGTCTGACACATTGTTCCAACTTGTACTCCCCATGCTATGTGTGGGAGTAGTGTTGCCATCAACAGGGTGAACAGTCTGTGCACAAAGGCGAAAATCCAGAACAGGTTCAGGCTTCCTGGGAGTTGCGCTTGGCCATCAGCCTCTCACTTTCCCCTCCTCGGACGACCCCTCTTCTTGGGGGGGGCCCTCAAGTGCAGGCTGCTGCGGTGCAGGGGACTCTCCGCCAGAGTCCTCCTCCCTCCCTGTGGCAGTTGCAGTTTGTTCGGTACCAGATGTTGTTGGCACACAGGGAGGTGTGGACTGGTTGCTGTTCATCTGGCGGAGGCATTGTAAAATGTCCCTGTGCACCGCCGTCATCTCATGTAGTACATCCCACTTGGACTCCACGCGGGTCATGTGGGAGTCCACACGTGACATGTGGGAGTCCACACGTGACATGTGTGACTCCACTTGGGACATGTGGGAGTCCAAGCGGGCATGATGGGCAGCCTGCTGCTGTTTGATGTCTCTGAGGAGCCCCACTACCTGGCTGAGCTCTCCGGTGCTGGACTGGTACGCATCAGCTATGCGTACCAGTTGTGGGTCTTCATGCACACCAGCAACGTCTGCAAGCAGCGACCTCTGTCTCCCACCCCTCCCACCACCCCTGCTGACATGTGCAGTGTGTGCAGTTGCACGCACAGATAACCCTGGTCCACCTTGGGGGTTGGTGGTGGTGGTGGTGTCCATGGCCCCAGGTTGGTCCAGGGTCACTGCGCTGGTGTTGTTCCTTATTCTGTCCATGTCGGCAGGGATGGTATTCGTGGTGACAGTCGTTGGAGGGGTGGGTGCAGGGGGTGCAGCTGGTGGACCTGCTGGTGCTGCAGCTGGTGGTCCTGCTGGTGCAGCATGTTGACTTGCACCGGATGTGCCAGGTTGTTCTTCATCGTCCGAGGAGGACAGAGGCTGTACGACGCCAGTGAGCTCGGCATCCTCTTGAGCCTGGGACTGGGACTCCTCAGCGTCTGCTGCTGTGTCCCTATCATCACCTGTTTTTGGGAGACACAAACAATGTATGTCATGTTTCTGCAGGCATCAGTGGTTGACACACCTGACAGTTGTGACTGTGCCTCGGGGTGCGGGCCTGTACATTGTATTGTCCTAAGTCGTCACAGTCAGGGGTTGATATTGGTGTGGCACATTGTCCTGCATTATTTGGGCATTTCTATGTATTCTCTGGGGTGTGAACATGGTCTGCATTGATTGTGTTTGGTTGTCAGCCAGACCTCCTTCCCACCCACCCACCCACCCAGTCAGTTATCCCACCATGGAACGTGCTTGCATTGCAGGGAGTGTAAGTTGTCTCTCAGGATGTCAGTCAGTGGTGTCCTGCTGTTTGTTGGTGCACAGTTGCCAGCAGGGCCTTGTGCTCCCCACAGCAGTAGCCAGTGTCAGCCATCTTGTGAGTCCTTCTCCACTCCCTGTGATGTGAGCATGGTTCAGGGTGGTGTTGATGGGACAGTTGTGGGGGTGAGCTATGTCTGTGACTACGACTCCCATCATGCTATTGCCTCCACCCCCTTCCCAGCATGCCCATGCTTCCTTCCTTTTGACTCTGCTTCCCTGTGGGGTGGGCTGGCTGTGCTGACAGGATGGCTGGGAGTGTTGTCCTGGCAGTTGTTTGGCTAAGAGTCCCAAGAGTGTCCCTGTGCTTCACACAACATAACCCAGGGTGGTGGTGCTTTGTGGGATCTTGTGTTAGGATGGAGGGCATTGCATTCTACCAGGTGGGTACTGTGGAGTTTGTGTTGGGGGGGGTGAGGGGAGGTGCTGGTGACTATAGTCAGTGCTGCAAGTCCCCCTTCCCACCCAGCCAGCCAGATATCCCACCATGGAACGTGCTTGCATTGCAGGGAGTGGAAGTTGTCTCTCAGGATGTCAGTCAGTGGTGTCCTGCTGTTTGTTGGTGCACAGTTGCCAGCAGGGCCTTGTGCTCCCCACAGCAGTAGCCAGTGTCAGCCATCTTGTGAGTCCTTCTCCACTCCCTGTGATGTGAGCATGGTTCAGGGTGGTGTTGATGGGACAGTTGTGGGGGTGAGCTATGTCTGTGACTACGACTCCCATCATGCTATTGCCTCCACCCCCTTCCCAGCATGCCCATGCTTCCTTCCTTTTGACTCTGCTTCCCTGTGGGGTGGGCTGGCTGTGCTGACAGGATGGCTGGGAGTGTTGTCCTGGCAGTTGTTTGGCTAAGAGTCCCAAGAGTGTCCCTGTGCTTCACACAACATAACCCAGGGTGGTGGTGCTTTGTGGGATCTTGTGTTAGGATGGAGGGCATTGCATTCTACCAGGTGGGTACTGTGGAGTTTGTGTTGGGGGGGGGTGAGGGGAGGTGCTGGTGACTATAGTCAGTGCTGCAAGTCCCCCTTCCCACCCAGCCAGCCAGATATCCCACCATGGAACGTGCTTGCATTGCAGGGAGTGGAAGTTGTCTCTCAGGATGTCAGTCAGTGGTGTCCTGCTGTTTGTTGGTGCACAGTTGCCAGCAGGGCCTTGTGCTCCCCACAGCAGTAGCCAGTGTCAGCCATCTTGTGAGTCCTTCTCCACTCCCTGTGATGTGAGCATGGTTCAGGGTGGTGTTGATGGGACAGTTGTGGGGGTGAGCTATGTCTGTGACTACGACTCCCATCATGCTATTGCCTCCACCCCCTTCCCAGCATGCCCATGCTTCCTTCCTTTTGACTCTGCTTCCCTGTGGGGTGGGCTGGCTGTGCTGACAGGATGGCTGGGAGTGTTGTCCTGGCAGTTGTTTGGCTAAGAGTCCCAAGAGTGTCCCTGTGCTTCACACAACATAACCCAGGGTGGTGGTGCTTTGTGGGATCTTGTGTTAGGATGGAGGGCATTGCATTCTACCAGGTGGGTACTGTGGAGTTTGTGTTGGGGGGGGGGTGAGGGGAGGTGCTGGTGACTATAGTCAGTGCTGCAAGTCCCCCTTCCCACCCAGCCAGCCAGATATCCCACCATGGAACGTGCTTGCATTGCAGGGAGTGGAAGTTGTCTCTCAGGATGTCAGTCAGTGGTGTCCTGCTGTTTGTTGGTGCACAGTTGGCAGCAGGGCCTTGTGCTCCCCACAGCAGTAGCCAGTGTCAGCCATCTTGTGAGTCCTTCTCCACTCCCTGTGATGTGAGCATGGTTCAGGGTGGTGTTGATGGGACAGTTGTGGGGGTGAGCTATGTCTGTGACTACGACTCCCATCATGCTATTGCCTCCACCCCCCTTCCCAGCATGCCCATGCTTCCTTCCTTTTGACTCTGCTTCCCTGTGGGGTGGGCTGGCTGTGCTGACAGGATGGCTGGGAGTGTTGTCCTGGCAGTTGTTTGGCTAAGAGTCCCAAGAGTGTCCCTGTGCTTCACACAACATAACCCAGGGTGGTGGTGCTTTGTGGGATCTTGTGTTAGGATGGAGGGCATTGCATTCTACCAGGTGGGTACTGTGGAGTTTGTGTTGGGGGGGGTGAGGGGAGGTGCTGGTGACTATAGTCAGTGCTGCAAGTCCCCCTTCCCACCCAGCCAGCCAGATATCCCACCATGGAACGTGCTTGCATTGCAGGGAGTGGAAGTTGTCTCTCAGGATGTCAGTCAGTGGTGTCCTGCTGTTTGTTGGTGCACAGTTGCCAGCAGGGCCTTGTGCTCCCCACAGCAGTAGCCAGTGTCAGCCATTTTGTGAGTCCTTCTCCACTCCCTGTGATGTGAGCATGGTTCAGGGTGGTGTTGATGGGACAGTTGTGGGGGGGGCAATATGTGTGACTGCGACTCCCATGATGCTATTGGCTACACTGACTTGGCCAGCATACACAGAATTCCTTCCTTTGAGTGGTCTTCACTGTGTGTTGGTGTTGTTGTGGTGGCTACATGTGTGGATGTGTGTGTTAGTTCTATTTGTGCCACTGCCTAGCTGTAGTTGTGGTTGTGTTTGTACATGTGTTGGCACAGTTGGATGTGACTTTTTTGATGGCATGTGTTGTGTTTATCTGACTGACATACACATTTTGGGATGATTCTGTTCTAGTTGCTGTGTAATTGCTATGTGTGCATGGTTTGACTCTCCCCTTGACAGTGATGTGTGTGTTTTGTGGCAGTTTATTGTGTACATTTGTTGTGTACTCACCAGGCTCTGGGATGTCCTCTAGTCCATATATGCTCACTGGCGGTAGGATGGCCCGCACCTTCTCCTCCCAGGGCCTGAGGTATATTGGCTTGGCAGGAGGGCCACTGCCGGTGTGTTGGCTGTTGATGTAATCTTGCTTCAGCAGTTTCCGTACCCTCCTGCGCACGTCATACCACCTGTTCTGGATGTCGCTCTTTGTGCGCCGACATGGTGATTGGGCGTTCACCCTGTTGATGATCCTCTCCCACATCTTGGTTTTCTGCGACATGGGGGTCTGTTGGACCAATGTGCCAAACAGCTGTGGCTCTACCCTGAGGATCTCGTCTACCAGGACTTCCAATTCACAATCTAGGAACTTGTGATTCTTCTTGGGGGGCATGGTGATGGGTGGTGATGGTGGGTGATGTGTGTGTTGGTGTGCAGGTGAGGGTGTGTGGGTGTGTGTTGTGCTGGGTGTATGTGAGGTAGGTATTTGTTGGTGTGCTGCTGGTGTGTGGCTTGTGTGAGGGATGAGCTGTGGGTGTGTGGTTGCTTTCTCTTGGGTGCTGGCAGTGGAATGGCATTTGCAAAGGCTCATGGTAGTGATTTGTGTCCTTTATATAGGTGGAGTTGTGGGTGTGTCTTTGTTCTCTGTCCCCACCCCCCCAGTATTTATTGGCTTGGTAATTGCTTGTTTGGCCTTTTTTTGGTTGATTTTTCCTTTGTGCTGTTTGTGTATGTTGGAAACGTTCTTGTGACCGAGTCGGACCCTGCATTGGTCTCGTACGGTGTTTTCCGTTTCGTTCACGCTGTGTTTGTGCAGTTTTGTATGCTGCGTACGCGTCGGTCGCGGTGTATTGTGTTGCTTCGGCTCGGTTTTGTATGCGTGTCGGTCGTACGGCTTGTCCTCCGTCCGACTCGGTCGTGTTTTCGCGCCTTGCATCGTACTTTGCGGGTTGGAGTTGGCGGGTACGATTCGGTCGGATTTGTTCCGGGTGCGTGTCGGTCGGTTGGATTCGCGTGTTTTTCCGGCCGGATTGCAATTTTCCGAGCGGCTCGGTCGGTCGGCTTGGTTTCCTGACGTGTCGGTCGGATTTATCGCGGCTTGCATCGTACTTGGCGTGTCGGGCGCCACTGGTACGTGTCGGTCGGTATTTTTTCCGGATCCGAGTCGGTCGGTGCTTTTCCGGCCCGAATCGGAATCGA
>CAWUFW010029830.1:0-18286 GCA_963921515.1 Calotriton arnoldi
CAGCTGACAATGGATAGAAGCAATAAGCCAAGAGGAACAAAGGAAAGACATGCAGGCCTAGGGCAAAAGCATAAAGCACACTAACTACCACCACAAAATGGCCAGCAGCCACATGGTCACTCACAACAAGCAGGAGGCCTGGAAAACAATAAATTCAAGCAGGCCTATATGGACACAGACTTTACAAAATGGCCCCTGGACACACAGAGAGGCTCAGCCAAGGCAAATGCTGGCCCACTATTACAAACACACTCACACACTGGCCAAACGAAGGAGGCATGCTAAACACAGCTTTAATGCAACAATGCCAAAAACAAAAATCCACAGGGCTAAAAAAGGTTTGCAAGTTACACAACAACCACACACATCCAACAAAGGCATTTATTTAACACACATGGAAAAAAGTGAAAACCCCCCCAAAAACACATTTTGCATTTCAATCCAATGCCAAACATGCCCTAAATAATGTTTAAATTCAACAAACACCACAGAAACAGTTGTTTCATGCACCCATGAGTAGCTCTGGGCCTACTGGCTGAAAGGCCTATTGGCAGACTACTGGGCTAGTGAATTAAATAAATATTGCAAATTGATTTCAAAAGGTGGAGAAAATGCAGTGAACTGTGCAACATGTTTCCTTTATAAAAGAAGAAACATTACTTACAAAGAAACAACTTGGCCCCTACTGAAACTACAGGCCACCCACCACAATAAATTGGGAACAAAAACGATTAAAAGTGCAAAGAATGTAGGTGCAATGCCCCAATCAAACAAACAACACCAATTTTCCAACTTACTTGTGAACTCTCAAATTCAAAAGTCCTCAAATCCAATGATATATGATGCAGCAGACACAAAGAAGGATCCTTCCAGCTCCAAATCCAAAAGAAAAGTGAACAGGAGATGGACAAAGCACTGGGAAGAGCCTGATGGACAGGTAGAGGAAGTTGAAGACCCTGGGGTACTTCCTTCCTCTTAAAAAAAAAGTAAAAAAGAAAAAGGACTCCTTGCACAAAAAAGTACAGCCAAATGTCAATCTGAGGAGTTTTTTTTAATCCAAATCATCATTTCCAGAAGGTTTTGAGGCTGCTTGAGAGATATTCTTGTCAAGTTTGCAAATTCTGCATGTTCGGGATCGGGATCTTCACAAAACTTCCGCCGGAAGTCTGATGGCGCGCCCGAATGACGTGTTAACAATCGCACACCCTCGGGGGACCGTGCGGCTGGCCACCAAATCTTGTGGCGCTCGCGAACGGATGGGAAATCTGGTCAGCGATCGCAGGCATCCTGGTAAGTTGCTAGCACGTGCACGATAACGCATTTTGAGCGTTCAAACTAAAAAAAAACTCCAGTGCAGAGCGCAGAGTTTTTGGTAACTCCGCGTTTTACGCGGAACACAGAGTTGCCAAAAATCTGCAAACTCCGCAAGCGGAGCAGAGTTTTACGCCCAGTGTTACTTTATACCATCTACCCTATTTAGAGTAAAACTTGGCTGTAAGGGACAGGAAAAAAGGAATTACCCTGTCACCCTGGGAGAAAACTACCAGCATGTGGGGCCACTAGTACTTTTGTTTTTCAAAAACAAACTTCTGCTTTTTTCTTCTTATAATTTTGTTTTATTATTCAATTCATAGCATATAGATCAAATTCAATCACTTTAAACAATCAAATCACTTAAACAATCAAATACAAAATTGAATTCCTCAAAAATAGAAATTAATTATATTCAAACGGTTATCTCCGTATGATCAATCATAGGACCCCATATCTGACTCCCCAATTTTTTCCTCTTCAATGATTTTAAACGGTACAAACTATATTCCAAATTAAAAATATTATAAAACTTTTCTCGCCACGTCTCGAACGATGGGGCTTCAGGCTGAAGCCGTACTGAAGCAACACATAGTCGTGCTAATACAACTGCTATAAATACTAGATACCTAAATGGATAGCAAACTTGCCCTGTTTTGGTGGCCTCCCCAATTCCTGTTAACATTACATCTTTAGAAATATATACATCCACCCCCGTAATTTCTGATAAAAATTGCTCAATATGATTTCTAAACTGAAGAAGACCTATACATTCATAGAAGATATGTACAATATCAGCTCTTTCCATAGCACATCTAAAACATTTCCCATCATGTACCCCCCACTTCAACATTTTTGCAGGTGTATGATATAAATTAAATAAAGTCTTGTAATGTTGAGTTCTTAAACTTGCTGTCACAAGAATTCTATCAGCAGTATCAATTGATTGTTGCACATATATGCCTTTGAGTCTGAGCCGTACCCTCCATTTCCTATCCTGATTTTCTATATCATCCAACTGTGTTTCAATCAGCACTCCATATAATATCCCTATCTTAGCCCTTTTTTTAACTGCCTCCACTAAAGAGTTAGGAGATATCTCTAAACACTTTTAATGTTTACATAGAAAATCCTGTATTTGTAAATATTTAAAGAAATCATTTTTAAGCAATTTATACCTAACCATTAAATCAGAAAAGGAAAGAAGTACCCCGCCACAATATATATCCCCTAATTGCCTGATCCCCTTAGCTCACCAGCTTTCCATCCTTGCATCCCAGAAAATCGCCGGGAATATAGCAGTAGAGCTCAATGGTGTATAATAACATATCCGAGTTAGGACTAACATCCTTCGTACTATTTTCCAAACCTTGTATGCTGATATCATCACCTTAAATTGTGTTCTCTTAAAATAACTAGGTTCCAAAAATTTAAATAAAATGTTTCTAACCTCTACCCCATCAGCATTTGATAGATAGTTGGTGTTTCTGCCAACTGTACTTCCTCTCCAGTCAATAGAAAACGCATATTTTGTAATAAACATACATAATAGTAAAATGTAAAATTCGGTACTGCCCATCCACCCCGGTCTCTTGGCAGCATCATGTATTTCGAGGCTCGACAAGCTTTCTTTTGTCCCCATATAAACCTGTCACATATAGTTTGTAGTTTCCCTAATTGTACACGAGTCAACTCCAGTGGGACTGTCCTAAAATAATACATGGCCTTGGGAAGAATACACATTTTGAGATTATTACATCTCCCGACCATCGATAGATGTAAACATTCAACCTTATCCAATTGCCATTTTGCTGCTAAGACTATATATCCCCAATTCACCTCTATTAAATCCTGCAATGACATCCTAATTTTAATACCCAAATATATGGCTTCATCCGTAACCCGCCCCTCCCCTAGGCATGCTCCTTCAGAACATACAATCTGGGTTTTGGATGAATTCAACTGATATCCAGCCACTTCCCCAAATACCCGAGTCAGACTTTCTATCTCCGCCACCGCTTGTTCTGGATCAGATGTCGCCACCGCTATGTCGTCCGCATAGGCTAATACACGCACATGATGTTGCCCACAAATCATAGATTTTATCCTATTAGTTGTTTCTAACAATACTAAAAGTGGGTTAATATATAGAGCAAATAATAAGGGCGAGCAAGGACACCCTTGTCTTGTCCCCCTGCTGATATATTCCGGGGCTGATTCTCTACCCATTACGCAGATTTTAGCCCGAGGGGATTTATACATAGTTTGTATAGCCCTAATATATTGGGCCACGAACCCCATCTTACGCATGACAGCCCACATAAACGGCCAGGACACACGGTCAAACGCTTTTTCAGCGTCTAAAAAAATTAAACCTAACCTCCTTTGTTGTACATTAGTGTAGTCGATCATCGCAATCACCCTATTTAAAAGGTTGACCGTGCTCCTGCCCGGTATAAAACTGTGCTGATGCAAAGAAACCAATGGGGAAATTACTTGAGCTAACCTGGCTGCCAGAATTTTTGAATAAACCTTGCCGTCCGCGTTTATCAAAGATATTGGTCTATACGATCCTGGCAGTTCCGCCGGCTTACTCTTTTTTTTAAAACCACAATATTGGCTTCATCCCAAGATGGTGGTGGGTCTCCGACTTGGGCTTCTTGAAATGTAGTCAACATGTCATCCTTTATTACTTGAAAAAGCATTCGATACACCTCTAATGGTAGTTTATCTGGCCCAGCCGCTTTACCGCTCGCCAATGAGCCCATTGCTTCCTCAAGTTCTGCCATAGTTATCAGAGCATCTAAGGCTACCTGCTCTTCCTGTCCAAGGCCAACTAAATCCACCTGTTGTAAAACAGCTTCTATATTATCCTCATCCACTATATCTTGTGTATACAACTCTTTATAAAAAGTATGAAATATCTCCAATATTCCTTCCACATTTTCTACTATATTCCCCTTACCATCATCCAGCAACACTATTTTCTGTGAGGATTGCCTACCCCGAAGCCTTTGAGCCAGACACCGGCCTCTGGCTTCCCCATATTCATATCTTTCTTCTTTATGTATTTTATATTGAGCTGCAATTTCCTGACTCCAAACCCTATTGATCTTAGCTTTACAACAAGCAATCTTAGTTTGTATCTCCTTAACATCCTCTCCCTTTCTTATCTCTTGTATAAGCCCCCACTCACCTATCCTTAATTCCTCCAGAAGTCCCTGCATGAAAATCTTTTGTTGCCTTTGTTTAACCAGCCCATAACTAAGCGTTTCGCCTCTAAGCCCCGCTTTCAATGCATCCCATACCATTGCCTCGGTAGTAGAACCTCTATTAATCTCTAAGAATTGTGCGGCCCAGATTTTAATATGGTCGTTAAACTGACTATCCCAAAGAAATTTCCTATTAAAAGTGAATGACCTATAATTCCTTACTTGACTTATACTAAGAAGATCAAGCACTATAGGGCCATGATCTGAGGTGATCCTAGGCCATACCTGCATTTTTGCCCCTGTAATGAGTAGCCTGGACATAAAAATATAATCCAGCCTAACTAATTTATTGTGGGGATATGAATAAAACGTGTACCCTGGGTCTCTTTGATTTACAACTGTCCACATGTCGACTAGTCCATGACCCTTTAAGATTTGTTGCAGCACCCTAAAAACTTTCGGTTTACGCCCAGTATATTTTTTGTAGTCCATATCCCACATCTTGCCTTCCCCGTGTTTGTTAAAGTCCCCACATAATATCAGCGGGGTGTCCCATAAGGCCAATTCCACATTTAGATGCTCCAATATTTAAGCCTCGTCTAAATTCGATCCATATACTGTACAGATCACCATCTTACTGTCCCCTACAGTGCACTCTGCTATGGCCCACCTCCCTAAATTATCAGCCAGCTTTTTACCCATCCCAAAAATTCCTTGTCGGGCTAAAATGGCAACACCCCTATTCATGGTAGATTGTCTAGTTGCTATAATCAATGTGTAGCCAAGCTCGTTCAATACCTTACATTTGCTCCAGGGCAAGTGTGTCTCCTGTACACACAGGATATCAGGATTTATCAACCTTAAATCGGCCGCTACTCGTTGCCTTTTATTCACATTATTCAGTCCACAGACATTAAATGAGCAAATGCGTAGCCCCCTATCAGTCTCATTAGCTGCCATTTGTCCTAGAAGTTTCCCAACTGCATATCATTACCTTGGAAATTACAATGCAAATCATATTTAATCTATTATACATGCTATGAATTGATTTTTTTCTTTTATCCTTTGCCCAACCTCCCCCACCCCTTACCCCTAAGTGACCACCCCACTCTTCCCCCACCAACCCCCAAACCCCTCCCCCATGTGCCCTTCCCTGACTATAGAGGCCTTAGGGCCAATCGCCCTTGTGATGTTCGGTGAGTAGCCCACCCAGTGTTCACCATTCCCTCAACATAATCCTACTCCCAAGCTCACTATCTTTACTTCCTTGAGAGGATACCCTTTCTACCCATCTATAATACCCAAAAATAAGTTTAGCCTCCTCTCTCAAATCTTATTTACCTACATGAGAAAAAAAGGCATAAGATCAAATCATTACAAAATCAGCAATCTTAATCATAAAGACTGGAGATATTCCTTGGCTGCAATCTCCGAAGTGAAGAACCGTGTTTGCCCCTTATTTACAACCTTAAGTGTGGCCGGATTTAACAAAAACACTTGCGCCCCTTCGCCTGAAAAGGATTAATCAATTGGCGCATCTGCCACCTTTTCTCCACTGTATAATGGCAGTAGTCCGGTCTGACAAAAAATTGTGTACCCTTCCCAGTCCTCTTCCTATCAGGCCGTGCCAAATCGTATATCGCCTGTCGTGCCAAAAAATTGTTTAGGGATATCAAGATCACCAGTGGTTGCTGTTCTGATTGATCAGCTTTCGCTGCTCGTTGCCTCAATGGGAATCTGTGCGCCCTTTGTACTTCTAGTGTCCAATTCCACTCTTTCAGTTCTGGAAAAGCCTCTTCAAACATTTCCACCACAAATTTGTGAGCATCTTGTCCCTCAATCCCCTCTGGTACCCCCAGTATTCTAAGATTGTTTCGACGTAGCCGATTTTCCATATCTACAAGTTTAATTTGGACATCATCTTTATTAACTTTCACGGCTTTTGTAATTCCTTTTTGTGTCTCCATCTGCTCTTCAAGCGCCGATATTCGTGTCTCTGCTTCAGACATTCTCTCTGTAAAATTGTTGCATGTTTTGGCTAATCTTCTGACTGTATTTTGAAGCTTACGACATGCCGTATGAGTTTTCAGATTCTCTGACTGCGTTTCCAATCTATGCTCTGACAGACATCTATAAATTGATTCCAACGATATTTCTCCCTGTACTTTTTCAGCCGTACTATCCACAATCTGGTCAAAGGAGTTCATTCCATCCGGCGTCATTTCTCCTGAGGAGGAAAAGTCACATTGAGAAAGCTTCATCCCTTCTACACCAGGCCCTCCTCCTTTAATTAGCTTACGCACTGTGTGTGATTCTAAATTTTCTATCTCCAAAGCAGTGCTATCGGAATCGTTACCAATATTAGTTAGGGAGCCTTGTAGAGAGTCATTCTTATATGCTTGATAATCCTCCTCATCCGACGCATCCGAAGGTTCAGAAAGGGAAAAAACTTGTCACCAGGCTCACTTTCCTTACTAATACATTCAATCTTATCGTCACTTACTCCAGCAGTTTCGTCTGCTAATTCTGAACTCCCTTATCTTTGTTTAAATCTACCATTTCTCCCACGTCGACAGCACTCTCCATCGTTGTCTGATCGGATCCGGGAGTGTACAAGATTATATCCTTTCCTATATCAGCCGACTCTTGAGCAGCGTTTTCATTACTAGCACTCATTTCTTGTTCCTCATTTCATATTCCTTGTTCCTCCATTGTTCTGATGGCCTTCTGTGACAATATCGATTTTTTTCCTGGCTGCTACTTGAAAAATCTGTGGGATTTGACCAGCCTCCAGTTTTTGCTTCTTGCTTTGTATACTATTATCCCATTCCCCATCTCTTGAAGATTCTTTGGGACCCTTTCCCACTAGCACAGCTCTGGTTCCCACCAGAGTTTCACCAACCGCTCTTACTTTCCCACCACGGGCGGTTTTGGGCGGCATTGTTAATTATTGTATATACGATTTCGGCCGCTATAATAATTGAAAAGCAGCTGCTCCTGTATTTCCTACAGTTCCACAATCCATCAACACCAAACAGCAAACAACATCCAATCCAGCAGTCTATCTCCAGCCTGGTGGATTCACTGCCAGCAACCCTTCCGCCCCTGGGTGCACCAACACCGGCTACTCTACTCGGCTTGCAGCTCTTCCTCAGTTCCCACATGTTCCTACCTGCCAACTGCCGAGTCCACAGCGCAGTCCAATGAGAAGTCCCTAGCGGTAAGACCCGCCAGTATCAGTCACTCATAGACACCTCGACGCCTCGACTCTCCGTTCCTGGCAGACACACCTGGCGGACACACCTCCACTACTCGTGGCCACTATCTTCCACGGGCTGCTGCAACACCACTTACTGATCCGCCAGCTACCAGCATTGTCTGCGCTCCTGCAGCCGGGCCGTTTCCACTCCCTCCGCCTCCGGCTACCAAGCTCTGCCTCACTCACTCGCTCGCGTCTCAATTCACAGGTGAGCGTACTTTTTCCCATCTGAATACAGCCTCCGCGCGTCCTGAAATCCGCCATTATGAAATCTGCTTTTGCGCTGTTTTTTGTTTCCTTTTTCTTTGACGGCTCCTTCTCGCTACTCAAATCTGTCAGCACTTTCTCCTTCGCTTCTCGCCACCAGCAGTATTCTCCACCATTACTCCATATACGTGAGGGATAGGTGAACTATTCGGGAACCACTCACACCCGTGTCCAACCAGTGTACGCCATCTTGCCCCCACAAACTTCTGCTTTAGGAATTTGTTTTTGAAAAACAAATATTGTTTTAAAAGTTTGTTAGTCGCCCATATTGCCTGTCTGTACTGTCGTTCAAATGTTTTGTGCATAGAAAGGAACCACTGTGAGAGACTGGCTTAGTATATGAGGCACACTTATTTAAGTGGGCACCTTGCACCAATCCAGGCAACACTTATGGTGATTTTAGTGGTCTTAGACAACCTTAGAAAGATCTCTAAGTGCTAGTTGTGGAGAGCAGCCTTCAGGCTTAGTCCAGAAGGAGTGTACAGCAGCTTGTTTTACAAATACTTAATCTTATGATATAGGTTAAGTGAAAAAGAATCACAGTGTTGTTATAAAAATATGTCTTTTATTACAAACTCTCACTAGCACATTGCAATATCTCCTCCCAGGAGATACATAAACAATACACACAAATACGTAGGAAATAGAACGGTAAGTAGCACAAATACACAGTGGTCCCCAGGGGGAGACCAAACACAATACTAAACTAGTGGTATGCAAACCACGACTCAAGTCAAGTCTAAAACCAGAGGATGTAGAAGAGCTGGGGACCCAAGGAACCACCCAAGGTGAGTATCCAGGAACCCCTCGGAGGTCGTGTGCAGTGTAGAAACAATGTTAGTCAATGGGTATGTCGCTGTTGCAAATTTAAAGAAGAAGGATCCTTCCCAGTGGACCACGAAGAAACCCCGTGGAAGATGGAAGGTTGGAGAGTCACCCCACCCATTGATACCTCAGGAACCACGATACCTACACGAGGGAAGTCGGGTGCATAAGTGTCAAGTGACGTCAAAATCCACCGTAGACCACAATGGAGGAGTTCCGGAAAAATGCCGCTGGCGAAGAAGATGGAGGAGTCTGAAGGAACCCAAAGCTGGATTCAAGATGTGAAGAACCTGCAAACAGAGGGGACAGAGTCTATACCACTCAGGAGTGACCAGGAGGCACAGAAGACGGATGCCCACCAATGTCGCTAGATGCAGGATGGTTGACGGTGCCCTGGAGTTTACGCTGTGCGGACCAGGTGACGCTGTGGAAAAGCAGGAGCCTTTCATGAGCTGTCCCATGTCGGAGGTCGAGAGCCAGGGGGTCAGTATCCGGCAGGGGCACCAACAAGCCATGGCAACGGCAACAAGCATAGGAAACAAAGAAGGTGCAGTGTCAGGACCAGCAAGGTCCAAGTGACTCACCATGACTGGTAAGTCAGAGCAGGCCCCAAGCAAGCAGGGGAGCCCACTGGAATCAAAGGAGACCCTCAACAGGACCTGAATATCTCTGGAGACAAGAGTCGCCCAGCCTTAGCAACGGCCAGCCGACGCGATGCACAGGGGCTCGGTTCCAGCAAATCTGATGAGGGATACTGGCCACAGACTTGGTCTGAAGACAGTCCAGGCCACGAGGGAGTTGTAGAACAACCACCTGTGTTACTGAGCTCGTCGGAGTCCATAGGAGCCCAGGATCAGCATACCGGTCAGCCATGTTGCGGTGCCTGCAGATGCAGGAGAGTGACTCCTTCACTCCAAGGGAGATTCCTACAGATGTCTTGGTTGTTCACAGGCCCTGCGGGGGACCTGTATAGAGCACGGACACTGATAGTGCAATGAACTTGCAGGACGATGAGACCCGGAGCAGACGGAATCTTCCCAGTTGCAGTCTCGGTTCCTAAAGCGAAGTTCGATGCGGTCAGTCTGACGCGGTTGAGATGTCCAGATGGTTGAAGATGGCACGGAGGTGGTTTCTGAATCGAATCCCATGACGAATCTAGGGACCCACCCTCAGGTAATCCCTTAAGTACCCTAAGAGAAGGGCTGGGATGATTCAGGAGTCCCTCCCAGAGAAGGGGCTCGACAGTGGGAAGGATACTCCCATGTCCTTTGTCCAGTTTCACGCCGTGGCAGGTGCCAACTGCTCCCTGAACTGATTTGAGCTGGAGTATGCAAGGAGGGCACCAACTATGTCCTTCAAGCAGTGTCAGTGGTGCTGGCAAATGCCCCACTCTGCCCCAATACACTAAACCCTGTCTGGGATGTGGTCACACCTCCCTGTGACAGGATACCTATTGTTCTGCCTTCCGCTGCTCGAGCTTGGCTCAGCAGCAGGAGGGCAGAATCGTGTCTCTGGTTGGCAGCAGCCCTAGCTTGCTGTCCGGTTCTGGGAGACTGGTCCCGGGAGCACTGAGGGCCTCCTGAAGGAGAACTACAGTGCATGGAATCATACCTCCCACACCGTCTATAGTGTGGGGGCATGATTTCAATATGTTTGATACCAAACATGACAGGGTTTGTTACAGCCGGTTTAGACGCATGGCCACTCTATATGTCTCCATGGCTGATTCACTTTCAACCAGGGAGAATGGAGTCTGAAGGTTGTAAGGGTGCTGGGGCACCATCACACTTAGGACCCAGCACCCTGACTTCAGGATTGAAAGGCCTGCCTTAGGGGTGACTCATAGGTTTTAAGTGTAGTGACCTTAGATATAGGGAAACCTATATCTGTCGTAAGTGGTGCTAGCACCAACTTACACAGGCTGCAATGGCAGGCCTGGAGCCACAATTTGAGTGGTCTCCCATGGGTGGCATAAAACATGCTGCAGCCCAGGGGAGACCTCTGGGGTACCTAGACCCTGAATTGCTTAGTACCATATACTAGGGACTTACAAGGATACACTAATAGTCAATCTGAAGTGTACCTAAGTACTCACCATGTCCAATTTAGGGAGAAAGCACAGAGACTGGGGTCCTGGTTGGCAGGATCCCAGTCAGACTAGTCAGAAAAACACAATGACACCAGCAGGAAATGGGGGTGACCATGAAAGCAGATCCTACTTTCCTACAACCACCATGACAGAAGCTCCTGTCAATGTAAAGAGTTGTCCACAACGATAGTGGACAACTTTTAATTTGGCGGACAGGGGTCCATCAGGATGTCTAAGGTATTGTCCTCCACCATCCTGATGGAGTTAACTCCCTCCTTCAAACTCTAAATCAGGCCCATAGTATTTCTTACTTTTGTCATGAGATTGGAATGAAGCCTCTCAATTATACTGTGTTGGTCACTTCATAAGGGCCCCAATGCAATTGTTTCTGTTTCATTTAAATCACCTTAAATATTAGATGGCTCTATGTTACTGTGATACAACACTTTTTTTTTAAAAAAGGGGGAGAAACCCTTCTATTCAGAAAAGGGACTGGGTAATCAACACAAAAAAACACAAGGGTCCCTATTCTCTATATACACTAATTTGGATCATGGGCATTACACAGTGTTGTGACTATTGATCACAAAAGTAAATGCATTAAAGTATACAGTATTCAAACAAAAGAGTCAGTATCACATGAAAAAACCAATAACCAATAAATGGGACATATCAAATTTATTCCATAAAAAGCACAAATAAAGTTAAAAACATTTCATATTATAATACAATATTGCACTAATATACATCACAAGAAAACAAAGAGGTTGACGCTGCGTTTTGGTGAGTTGGTTATAGATCACCTTCTTCAGGACAGTTTTCGAGGTAGGAAAGTGCTCAAATTAAAATTCACTGGGCACTTGTGGAAGCAACGTGCTTGAGTTGAAAATGGAGTTTGAGGATATCCCGCCTCGTATTATAGAGGTTACTGTTACAATCCTTAATTTAAAAGCCAATAAGTATTTGTTAGGTTCATTGGTGCCACCAATATATATTTTATTAAAGAAAATAAGGTCCACAAATGAATGGACTGATCTAAATACACCAATAATAGATGAGCCGTGGTTGGAGATAACAAAATTTAGCTCTCTCCCGCAGGTCCGGAAGCTGTTCGTTGGTGCAGGGAGGCCGTAATATTTTTAACAGGTTTATATTTAGCTGGCTGCATGAATATTACAGCAACCTGATCAGATGTGAAACCTGCGGGAGAGAGCTAAATTTTGTTATCTCCAACCACGGCTCATCTATTATTGGTGTATTTAGATCAGTCCATTCATTTGTGGACCTTATTTTCTTTAATAAAATATATATTGGTGGCACCAACGAACCTAACAAATACTTATTGGCTTTTAAATTAAGGATTGTAACAGTAACCTCTATAATACGAGGCGGGATATCCTCAAACCCCATTTTCAACTCAAGCACGTTGCTTCCACAAGTGCCCAGTGAATTTTAATTTGAGCACTTTCCTACCTCGAAAACTGTCCTGAAGAAGGTGATCTATAACCAACTCACCGAAACGCAGCGTCGACCTCTTTGTTTTCTTGTGATGTATATTAGTGCAATATTGTATTATAATATGAAATGTTTTTAACTTTATTTGTGCTTTTTATGGAATAAATTTGATATGTCCCATTTATTGGTTATTGGTTTTTTCATGTGATACTGACTCTTTTGTTTGAATACTGTATACTTTAATGCATTTACTTTTGTGATCAATAGTCACAACACTGTGTAATGCCCATGATCCAAATTAGTGTATATAGAGAATAGGGACCCTTGTGTTTTTTTTTTTTTTTTGTGATACAACACTTACATTTCTGATTTTTGCTTTCAGAAATAATTTTTTTTAGATGTTTTAGCCTGATTTGTTTGATTGAACCCGAATTAATAATTCCAGAATGCACAGATCTGCTGCAGAAAAAGAGATGTTCTCATAAGATGGAGCCTTTTGGTAATCCTATATCTTCCACTTGTACATTCCCATGCCTTTGTGAGTAAGAGCGAGTATGGAGCTTTAGAAGAGTAAACAGCTTGACTAGTTTTGCAAAGGTTCTAATCATCTTTATCATTAGTCACATCTGCAGGTAAATGTAAAGGAGTAGGAGCATGTTTGGAACATGAGACAGTTTCATATTTTTTTTATTTATTTTTTATTCAAAAGCCAGGTAGGTAGGTTCAAAAGGGAAGCCAAGTAGTTAATTCATATATATGATGCTTTAAGCAGATCAAATACAAAATTCATATTACATATCTTGTTATACCAATACTTAAAAGACCATAAAAATAAATATACATACAATATTTCATTGTGAGGTTTCCTTATTCTATTTCTATCTAAAGAATACATTTAGACTTATCCTAGTTCAGGATTGCTCTCCCAGAGCTTCTCTACTGTTACCCCATAACATCAGATGTTCCCATAGTTTCCTGCCCTTCTCCCTGCCTCGTCTACCCTTACTCTTGTAGAGCACGGTTTCCTGCATATAGATATTTAATAGGTGATGGAGCCACAGCTGTAATGTGGGCGGATCCATGTCTTCCCATGCAGTGGCAATCAACAATCGGGCCACAGCTACTGTCATGAATACAAAGTCTCTCTGAGATATATCTAGATTGGCCTGAAAATCGTAGCCGAGAAGCATCATGGCTGGTGTAATGGTAATTGCCTTGCTGATTGTTTGTAGCCAGAAATCCTCTATAACTTTTTTCAAAGAGATAAGTTTGATGCAGGAAAAAAACATGTGTAATATCGGCAGGGCCCATCTGGCACCTAGGGCATTTATCGCTCTCCCTCTTCCCCATGTATAGAGCTTGGCTGGCATATAGTACAAATTAAAGATGGTTTTAAAATGCTGGGCCTTTAGATTAGCTGACAAAAAGATCTTTCTCCCTAGGCTGATTGACATGTCCAAGTCATCATCGCCATCTCCCAACTTGGCTACCCATTTTGCCTCAGTCTCCTCCAAATCGTCGGGAAGGGTCTCTAATAGGGCTTGGTAGTAGTCTCTACTCCTGCCATCCCGGCGACTAGCAGTTTCCAAGATTGGGATTTTAGTCAAGTTGGGGGACCCGCTAGGGAGGCACTTGAGGCACTCCTGAATCTGTATGTACTTTGTAAATTGTGTTCTATTGTTGACCCCATATCTTTGCATAAGACCTGAAAATGATATGCTTTCAGTTTTATCGTACAGATTTATGATCCTATTAATTCCAGCCTGCTCCCAATTTACGGCCATTGCATCATATAGTGCGGCTGGAAATAGTGAGGAGCGCTATATGGGTGTATATCTATTATATCTAGGGATTTTCAGCAGTCTGCTGATCTTTTTCCAAATTTTCCAGGCCGCCTTGTCACACTTAAATCGCGTTTTTTTATAGTGACTTGGCTCTAATTGTCGGAGAAAGAGACCTTCCACCTCTTTCCGGATGGATGTATGGTATATTGAAGGCAGGTTGAACTCATCATTGTTTACCCAACCAGATAGTAGTAGAGTGCTCATCTGCTGTAGAGCGGCAGCCCAGTAGTAAAAATAATAAATTTGGAATGCCCCACCCACCTCGTTCACGAGAAAGTGTCATGTTTTTCAAGGCATGTCGTGTTTTCTGATAGCTGCATATAAAGTTAGAGAACATAGCATTCATTTTATTAATAGTTTCGTCTGAAAGTTCCAGGGGGATTGAGCGGAACAAGTATATCATTTTAGGAAAAAAATAAATTTTTAGTATGTTCAATCTTCCTATTATTGTGAGCTGGAGTTTATCAAGGCGTCTTAATTCCGGGGCTATTTTAGTGACTATTGGGTCAAGGTTGATTGTCAATATTTCACCCATGTTAGATGTTATATTAACCCCCAAATATGTAGCCAATTCGACTTTGCGAGGGTCTTGGGTATAGCATTTGGAAGAGCATATCATTTGAGTCTTCCCCTTATTCAGGAGATACCCTGATCTTCTTCCAAACTCCTCTGCCATGCTTTCAACCTCTTCGATTACCATATCCGGTTCTGTGGTAATTATTACAATGTCGTCTGCATATTCTAAAATCTTTGTGCTGTACCCATTGCTGGTTACAGGTTTAATTGCAGCGTTATGTGCAATCTGACTAATAAAGGTGTCCAGGTTTAAGGCAAACAGAATTGGTGAGCAAGGGCAGCCCTGCCTTGTCCCTCTCGCTATCTCAATTCTCCACGACATATTGCCCATCACCTGTAATTGTGCGTATGGTTTATAGTACATGGCCCAGATAGCGGTCAACAATCGTGGACCCAGCCCCCTCTATGTTAATGCCCCCCAGAGATATTGCCACGATTCCCGATCAAAGGCTTTTTCAGTGTCTAGGAAGACCACACCACATCCTTCCCTTCTATATCTAATATTGAAATGACCCGCCTGATGTGGTCCGTGGTCCCTACCTGGCACAAAGCCATGCTGCCACGGGGATACCAGTGACGCTATGATTGGCTATATCTTTTGAGTAAATTTTAGCATCAGAATTCATCAGCGAGATTGGCCGATACGAAGCTGGAAGTTCAGGTGGTTTCCCCTTTTTGGGAAATATCACTACGTTCATTCCCTGCCATGATGGGGGTGGGGTCCCGCTATGCTGCACATCTAGAAACATATTGTGCATAATCGGGATGATCTCATATTGAAGTACCTTATATAGCCCTAGCGGAATTTTATCCAGACCGGCTGCTTCTCCTGCCGGGCGGGAGCCTATTGCCTCCTGAATCTCTTCCATTGCTAACTCTTTCTCTAGCTCTAGGTTAGTATTTTCATCTATTCTTTTGAGCGGCGGCCACCCATTGTCTACTGTCGTTGAATGATGTATCCTTACGGCTAGAGCAGTTGACCTCGAAGCTGGGGAACCGGGTTCTGGTCTCGGCAACGACGCTCAACATCCTGTGATTCTGGGCAAATCACTTAATCTCCCCGTGCCTAACAAAAAAAAAGTGAATGTGTTCATCAGTAACGAAACTGGTGCTCATGTAAAGCGCTCTGATACCCGATGTCTTGGGTCTAGTTCGCGCTATATAAAACTCTTAAATTTTTTTTTTTTTAAACAGCTACTGGAGGGTCAGCTTGGTACAGCCTTGTGTAATACTGCTCGAACACACCGACAATCTCCACCGGTCTCGTCCTATATTGGCCACTACTGATCTTTATTTAGGCAATGCTATTTCTAGCAGTTTTCTGCCTTGTACGTAGAGCCAGTAGTCTTCCTGCTGTCTCTCTGTATTCATACAGCTCAGCCCTGTGCGTCTGATAGGCTTGGGCCACTTTTTCCTGAAAGTGACAATTAATCTCTACTTTGGCTATAATCGGTTTTACTGCATACTCTTTTATTAGCTCTTCCTGCCCCCCATTGCTGATCAAGCTCACATGCTCTACCTCTAGTTTGGCCAATCTATCTATTAGTGAGTTCACCTCATCCTTCTGTTTTTTCCGACGCTGACCCACATAGCTTATGACCTCCCCTCTCAAACAGGCTTTATATGTATCCCACACTACTCTTCATGAGGCACTGTATCTGTTTGCATCTATAAACTCGGTGGTCCAGTGCTTAATATGGGCAAGAAACTCTTCATCTACTAGCAGTTTCCTGTCAAATGTCCAGCTACTCTGCTTCGCAGCACCTGCTTGCCCTATTAACTCTAACACTAATGGGTTGTGGTCCGAGAAGAGTTTTGGGAGTTTCTTGATCTCACCCATTATCTTTGTTGAGGCTAGAAAATAGTCCAGGCAGACATACTTTTTATGCGGATGGGAGAAGTAGGTGTACCCTGGGTCATTCGGATTTTTCTCAGCCCAAACATCCGCCAAGCCATGACTATCTCTGAAAGTAGTCAGTGCCCTAAATTTTGGGGCTTCCTCCCATTATATTTTTGGTTTTAATCCTTGGTGCTTCCTAGATGTATATTGAAGTTGCCACAGATTATCAAAGGATCCGGCCAGGAGGCTAGCTCGATCTCCAAATCTTCCCATTTTTTTTTAGATCGTCCTGATTTGACCCATATATAGTGACTAGCGTCAACCCTGTGGTTAATGAAATTACCGCCCAACACTTATCAGGCAATGCACGCTTCACTGCTCCAGCCTGATTTTTAATGTGTATGGATACCCCTGTGATCATGGAGGTCTGGGTAGAACATATAGCCAAGTCATAGCCCCTTATGCAGAGAGCGTCCTTGTTCCCCCATGGGATGTGTGTTTCCTGCAAGCAGATTATGTCAGAATTAATAGCCTTCAATATTTTATATAATTTGTTTTGCTTACTTCTATCATTTAGCCTCCCCATATTAACCAAACAGATCTTTAGTTTATCCATATTTGTCTGAGGTACCAATCGATCTGAACCTTATCATACTACTATTTCCTACTTGCTCTTTTCCCTTTTTGCTTCCTATTCCTGGCTTCTTTTTTCCCTTTTTATTCTGCACCCACACCCAAACCCCAACCCTGAACAACCCCACTCTCCCCCCAACCCTTACCCCCTGCCAATCCCTCCACCCCCTTCCCTGAACCCCTCCCCCTCCCCCCCAGTGAATTCTTCCAGGCTGTGGGCCTGTGTGCGATGAAGCAGCTTAGCACCATGATCAGTGAGACCCCACTTGTTACCCCCAACATTATTATAACCCGACATCGAATTCCCCCCGTATCATTATATTTCAATTTGGTGAAGAAAAGAAGAAAGAGAATGAGGGGTAGAAAGAAAAGTATAGGGTAAATTAGAAAAAAAGAAGAAGAAAGAGATAGTGGCGAGCTATCCCACATCCTATATCACCCAAAAGTATACCCCTACATATTCAATTCCCCCCCACTTTCTTTTTTTTTCCTGTTTTCCCCCAAGTATACACTTCTTATTCTTTCACTATTTCAGGCACGTTCGTATACCTCAACTAGTTGTCATACTTAGAACTTATCACTAACTTTACTACCCCCTAAGATCTTCCAGAGCCTCCTTCGCTTGGATTTCTGAAGTAAAGAACCGCACCCGATCACCAATTACAATTTTCAGTTTGGCAGGGTTCATCAAATAGGCCTGGGCACCCTTTGCTTGAAATGGAGCAATCATTTGCCGCAGTCTCCAGCGCCTCTCGACTGTAGCATGACAAAAGTCAGGTCGGGCAAAAAAAGCGACATCCTCCACCTTCCGTTTGTTTTCTGGTCTGGCCTTTTCAAAAATATTTTGTCAGAGTAAATAGTTACCAAAATATGCTAGTATGGCCCAAGGCTTGGTGTCTGGTCCGACTGGATTTTTCAGATTGAAGGGGACTCGATGAGCTTGTTGAATTTCTTGTGGCCAGTTCCAACCCTTAA
>CAWUFW010029831.1:0-18285 GCA_963921515.1 Calotriton arnoldi
TAGACACTAAACATATAAAACTACTATTCCCACTTCAGTCAAAATTAAGTCAGGGAAGGTGCTGGACATTAAACATATATAAATTACTATTCCCACTCCAGTAAGTATTAACTCAAGGAAGGTGCTGGACATTAAACATATATAAATTACTATTCCCACTCCAGTAAATATTAACTCAGGGAAGGTGCTGGACACTAAACATATAAAATTACTATTCCCACTTCAGTCAAAATTAAGTCAGGGAAGGTGCTGGACATTAAACATATATAAATTACTATTCCCACTCCAGTAAGTATTAACTCAAGGAAGGTGCTGGACATTAAACATATATAAATTACTATTCCCACTCCAGTAAATATTAACTCAGGGAAGGTGCTGGACACTAAACATATAAAATTACTATTCCCACTTCAGTCAAAATTAAGTCAGGAAGGTGCTGGACATTAAACATATATAAATTACTATTCCCACTCCAGTAAGTATTAACTCAAGGAAGGTGCTGGACATTAAACATATATAAATTACTATTCCCACTCCAGTAAATATTAACTCAGGGAAGGTGCTGGACACTAAACATATAAAATTACTATTCCCACTTCAGTCAAAATTAAGTCAGGGAAGGTGCTGGACATTAAACATATATAAATTACTATTCCCACTCCAGTAAGTATTAACTCAAGGAAGGTGCTGGACATTAAACATATATAAACTACTATTCCCACTCCAGTAAATATTAACTCAGGAAGGTGCTGGGACACTAAGGGGCCGATTCTCGATCTCAGCAGTAGGGCTCCAAGTCGGATTCGCTTACCTGATCCGATCTGGAGCTCTGTTTCTCGACCGAACCGCACGCGGTCCGGCCGAGCGCGAGTACGATGCGAATCGCCGATCCGACTCGCCCGGGCGCCCCGACCGCTCCGACCGACTCGCGCTCCGGCTTGAACCGCTCCGACCGACCTCGGCTCGGACTCGACTCGCACCGCGCAATGGAGACGTTTCCCGGCCGGTAAGTCACGCATGCGCGCCGCGAGCAGTCCGACCGAGCCGCGCACTCCGGCTCGTAAGAGCTGTCGGAGCCGCACTTTGGGGGTCCGTGTCGGACTTCTGTACGCGTAGTAGGCTGCGCGAGTCGCACACAGGGGGACCTATGGGTCCCCTACCTGTAGCGCATGTACGGGCGCGACCGCTGCGCCGCGCACCCGCTGTAGGGGGCGCCTTGTACCGCACTCGCACCTATTGAGTCAATGGGAGCCCGCGTACGCGCTGTGACGCACTGCCTCTCATTGACATCAATGGGAGTCCGACCGACTCGAGTCCGATAAACATACGGACGCATCGTACTCGCTCGGGTCGGACTGCACGGGTCCGATTCGGTCTGAAATCTCTCCGGTCCGGCTCGGTCGGGAGAAATTTCCGGCCCGAATCGAATCGATCCCTAAACATATAAAATTACTATTCCCACTTCAGTCAAAATTAAGTCAGGGAAGGTGCTGGACATTAAACATATATAAATTACTATTCCCACTCCAGTAAGTATTAACTCAAGGAAGGTGCTGGACATTAAACATATATAAATTACTATTCCCACTCCAGTAAATATTAACTCAGGGAAGGTGCTGGACACTAAACATATAAAATTACTATTCCCACTTCAGTCAAAATTAAGTCAGGGAAGGTGCTGGACATTAAACATATATAAATTACTATTCCCACTCCAGTAAGTTATTAACTCAAGGAAGGTGCTGACATTAAACATATATAAATTACTATTCCCACTCCAGTAAATATTAACTCAGGGAAGGTGCTGGACACTAAACATATAAAATTACTATTCCCACTTCAGTAAAAATTAAGTCAGGGAAGGTGCTGGACATTAAACATATATAAATTACTATTCCCACTCCAGTAAGTATTAACTCAAGGAAGGTGCTGGACATTAAACATATATAAATTACTATTCCCACTCCAGTAAATATTAACTCAGGGAAGGTGCTGGACACTAAACATATAAAATTACTATTCCCACTTCAGTCAAAATTAAGTCAGGGAAGGTGCTGGACATTAAACATATATAAATTACTATTCCCACTCCAGTAAGTATTAACTCAAGGAAGGTGCTGGACATTAAACATATATAAATTACTATTCCCACTCCAGTAAATATTAACTCAGGGAAGGTGCTGGACACTAAACATATAAAAATTACTATTCCCACTTCAGTCAAAATTAAGTCAGGAAGGTGCTGACATTAAACATATATAAATTACTATTCCCACTCCAGTAAGTATTAACTCAAGGAAGGTGCTGGACATTAAACATATATAAATTACTATTCCCACTCCAGTAAATATTAACTCAGGGAAGGTGCTGTACACTAAACATATAAAATTACTATTCCCACTTCAGTCAAAAATTAAGTCAGGGAAGGTGCTGGACATTAAACATATATAAATTACTATTCCCACTCCAGTAAGTATTAACTCAAGGAAGGTGCTGGACATTAAACATATATAAATTACTATTCCCACTCCAGTAAATATTAACTCAGGGAAGGTGCTGGACACTAAACATATAAAATTACTATTCCCACTCCATTAAAAATTAAGTCAGGGAATATGCTGACATTAAACACATAAAAATTACTATTCCCACTACAGTAATTATGAAGTCAAGAACACGCTGGACACTATGAGTCGATTCCGATTCGGGCCGGAAAAGCACCGACCGACTCGGAGCCGAAAATTACCGACCGACACGCACCCGTGGCGCCCGACACGCCAAGTACGATGCAAGCGCGATAAATCCGACCGACACGTAAGAAACCAAGTCGACCGACCGAGCCGCACGGAAAATAGCAATCCGGCCGGAAAAACACGCGAATCCAACCGACCGACACGCACCCGGAACAAATCCGACCGAAACGTACCCGCCAACTCCAAACCGCAAAGTACGATGCAAGGCGCGAAAACCACGACCGAGTCGGACGGAGGACAAGCCGTACGACCGACACGCATACAAAACCGAGCCGAAGCAACACAATACACCGCGACCGACGCGTACGCAGCATAGAAAACTGCACAAACACAGCGTGAACGAAACGGAAAACACCGCACGAGACCAATGCAGGGTCCGACTGGTCACAAGAACGTTTCCAACATACACAAACAACACAAAGGAAAAATCACCCAAAAAAGGCCAAACAAGCAATTACCAAGCCAATAAATACTGGGGGTGGGGACAGAGAACAAAGACACACCCACAACTCCACCTATATAAAGGACACAAATCACTACCATGAGCCTTTGCAAATGCCATTCCACTGCCAGCACCCAAGAGAAAGCAACCACACACCCACAGCTCATCCCTCACACAAGCCACACACCAGCAGCACACCAACAAATACCTACCTCACATACACCCAGCAAAACACACACTCACACACCCTCACCTGCACACCAACACACACATCACTCACCATCACCACCCATCACCATGCCCCCAAGAAGAATCACAAGTTCCTAGATTGTGAATTGAAGTCCTGGTAGACGAGATCCTCAGGGTAGAGCCACAGCTGTTTGGCACATCTGGTCCAACAGACCCCCATGTCGCAGAAAACCAAGATGTGGGAGAGGATCATCAACAGGGTGAACGCCCAATCACCATGTCTGCGCACAAAGACCGACATCCAGAACAGGTGGTATGACGTGCGCAGGAGGGTCCGGGAGCTGCTCAAGAAAGACTACCTCATCAGCCAATACACCGGCAGTGGCCCTCCTGCCAAGCCAGTATACCCTCAGGCCCTGGGAGGAGAAGGTGCGGGCCATCCTTCCGCCAGTGAGCGTATATGGACTCAGAGAACATCCCAGAGCCTGGTGAGTACACAACAAATGTACACAATATACTGCCACAAACACACACACATCACTGTCAAGGGGAGAGTCAAACCATGCACTCATAGCAATCACACAGCAACCAGAACAGAATCATCCCAAAATGTGTATGTCAGTCAGAGAAACACAACACATGCCATCAAAAAGTCACATCCAACTGTGCCAACACATGTACAAACACAACCACAACTACAGCTAGGCAGTGGCACAAATAGAACTAACAAACACATCCACACATGTAGCCACCACAACAACACCAACACACAGTGAAGACCACTCAAAGGAAGGAATTCTGTGTATGCTGGCCAAGTCAGTGTAGCCAATAGCATCATGGGAGTCGCAGTCACACATATTGCCCGCACCAAAACTGTCCCATCAACACCACCATGAACCATGCGCACATCACAGGGAGTGGAGAAGGACTCACAAGATGGCTGACACTGGCTACTGCTGTGGGGAGCACAAGGCCCTGCTGCCAACTGTGCACCAACAAACAGCAGGACACCACTGACTGACATCCTGAGAGACAACTTCCACTCCCTGCAATGCAAGCACGTTCCATGGTGGGATATCTGGCTGGCTGGGTGGGAAGGAGGACTCACAGCACTGACCATAGTCACAAGCACCTCCCCTCACACCCTCCCCAACACAAACTCCACAGTACCCACCTGGTAGAATGCAATGCCCTCCATCCTAACACAAGATCCCACAAAGCACCACCACCCTGGGTTATGTTGTGTGAAGCACAGGGACACTCTTGGGACTCTTAGCCAAACAACTGCCAGGACAACACTCCCAGCCATCCTGTCAGCACAGCCAGCCCACCCCACAGGGAAGCAGAGTCAAAAGGAAGGAAGCATGGGCATGCTGGGAAGGGGGTGGAGGCAATAGCATGATGGGAGTCGTAGTCACAGACATTGCTCAGCCTCACAACTGTCCCATCAACACCACTCCTGAACCATGCTCACATCACAGGGAGTGGAGAAGGACTCACAAGATGGCTGACACTGGCTACTGCTGTGGGGAGCACAAGGCCCTGCTGCCAACTGTGCACCAACAAACAGCAGGACACCACTGACTGACATCCTGAGAGACAACTTCCACTCCCTGCAATGCAAGCACGTTCCATGGTGGGATATCTGGCTGGCTGGGTGGGAAGGGGGACTTGCAGCACTGACTATAGTCACCAGCACCTCCCTCACACCCTCCCCAACACAAACTCCACAGTACCCACCTGGTAGAATGCAATGCCCTCCATCCTAACACAAGATCCCACAAAGCACCACCACCTCTGGGTTATGTTGTGTGAAGCACAGGGACACTCTTGGGACTCTTAGCCAAACAACTGCCAGGACAACACTCCCAGCCATCCTGTCAGCACAGCCAGCCCACCCCACAGGGAAGCAGAGTCAAAGGAAGGAAGCATGGGCATGCTGGGAAAGGGGGAGGAGGCAATAGCATGATGGGAGTCGACTCACAGCCCTACATCCCCCACCACATGGCCCAGCAAGCTCACACTCACGCATGCACATCCCACAGAGAGTGGAAAGGCCCATCAAAGATGTCTGACACTGTTGCTGTGTCGTGGGGAGCACAAGGGCATGCTGGGTACTGCACACCAACCAACAGCAGGACACCACTGTCAGCCATCTTGCCATTGCCCTCACACCCACACCCACTGAACTCCACACAAAAGCAAGTAAGTATGGGAATGCTGGCAAGTGGGGTGGAGGCAATGGCATGATGGGAGTCGTAGTCACAGACATAGCTCACCCTCACAACTGTCCCATCAACACCACTCCTGAACCATGCTCACATCACAGGGAGTGGAGAAGGACTCACAAGATGGCTGACACTGGCTACTGCTGTGGGGAGCACAAGGCCCTGCTGCCAACTGTGCACCAACAAACAGCAGGACACCACTGACTGACATCCTGAGAGACAACTTACACTCCCTGCAACGCAAGCACGCTCCATGGTGGGATAACTGACTGGCTGGCTGGGTGGGGGAAGGAGGTCTGGCTGTCAACCAAACACAAGCAATGCAGACCATGTTCACACCCCAGAAAATACATAGAAATGCCCAAATAATGCAGGACAATGTGCCACACCAATATCAACCCCTGACTGTGACGACTTAGGACAATGCAATGTACAGGCCCGCACCCAGAGGCACAGTCACAACTGTCAGGTGTGTCAACCACTGATGCCTGCAGAAACATGACATACATTGTTTGTGTCTCCCAAAAACAGGTGATGATGGGGACACAGCAGCAGACGCTGAGGAGTCCCAGTCCCAGGCTCAAGAGGATGCCGAGCTCACTGGCGTCGTGACAGCCTCTGTCCTCCTCGGACGATGAACAACCTGGCACATCCGGTGCAAGTCAACATGCAGCACCAGCAGGACCACCAGCTGCAGCACCAGCAGGACCACCAGCTGCACCCCTGCACCCACCCCTACAACGACTGTCACCACGAATACCATCCCTGCCGACATGGACAGAATAAGGAGCAACACCAGCGCAGTGACCCTGGACCAACCTGGGGCCATGGACACCACCACCACCACCAACCCCCAAGGTGGACCAGGGTTATCTGTGCGTGCAACTGCACACACTGCACATGTCAGCAGGGGTGGTGGGAGGGGTGGGAGACAGAGGTCGCTGCTTGCAGACGTTGCTGGTGTGCATGAAGACCCACAACTGGTACGCATAGCTGATGCGTACCAGTCCAGCACCGGAGAGCTCAGCCAGGTAGTGGGGCTCCTCAGAGACATCAAACAGCAGCAGGCTGCCCATCATGCCCGCTTGGACTCCCACATGTCCCACGTGGAGTCACACATGTCACGTGTGGACTCACACATGTCCCGCGTGGAGTCCAAGTGGGATGTACTGCATGAGATGACGGCGGTGCACAGGGACATTTTACAATGCCTCCGCCAGATGAACAGCAACCAGTCCACACCTCCCTGTGTGCCAACAACATCTGGTACCGAACAAACTGCAACTGCCACAGGGAGGGAGGAGGACTTCTGGCGGAGAGTCCCCTGCACCGCAGCAGCCTGCACTTGAGGGCCCCCCCAAGAAGAGGGGTCAGTCCGAGGAGGGGAAAGTGAGAGGCTGATGGCCAAGCGCAACTCCCAGGAAGCCTGAACCTGTTCTGGATTTTCGCCTTGTGCACAGACTGTTCACCCTGTTGACGGCAACACTACTCCCACACATTGCATGGGGAGTACAAGTTGGACCAATGTGTCAGACAACTGTGGCCCCGATACTGGGGATCCTGTCTACCTGGACTTTCAATTCACCTAGGAACTTGGGATTGCAAGATTCATGTACAGCACAACCCATCCTATGCACTATTAACACAAATGTATCACAATAAACACACTAATACACCATACTTGCCTCTGTCGTGATTCCAACGTGGGTGCTGTTATGGGGATGATGAACTGCAAAATTACACTGTGTATGCGAACTGCAACAGCAAGGACAACACAGGCATGTGAGTACAGGCAACGTGACACATATGAGGGAGACACACCACCAGGGCTACACAACACATACACACCTAGGCCATCTGACTCATTGCCTACACTGATGTTGCCAGGGAAGACGGTGCAATGCACAGACACCACACCCATTCCCAGTTGTAGTCAAGTAGCCCACAGGTGCAGTAAGCAAATGGCAGTCAAATGTGTGACCACAGACAACGCACATCACTAAGTGAAGCACAGGTTTATTACACAGTAGCAACATGCCGTAACCACTACAGATGCAAGGTAACCCCACCTGGTAGCGGGCACACAGTCAACAACTGTAGACGGAAGGAAGTCCATGGGTGTGGCGCACATCACCTGTAGGGACACAACAGCTACCAGCCTGGATGTGCAATCACGCTGTCGGTGGACACAGTTGACCAAACGAATCTGAAAGTACCCTGTGAAGGACAGAAATGACACACAGTCAAAAGCAATGCAGTACAGGACAGAACAGCAAAACTCATGCACAATACATGTTACAAGATACCCACCCAGAACCAAGTTAGCATGTCAACACTGTTGGGGAGTACAGCCCACCTGTAACCACACATCGCAACACACATCCAGTCAAGTAGCCCATGGACACACTCCAACAGCACCAGAGCCCCACCCACACATCATGCCAACTCACATCATTCACATGACACCTCAGGATACTCACATTCAGCTAAAGAAGTTGGTGATGAGCTGTGTGCGGACATCACCATCACCATCATCATCATCATCGTCACTGGCATCGTGGTCCAGGCCAGGATCCTCCACAGGTGGCGGATGTTGGTCATCGTCATCCTGGATGAGAGGCAACTCCTTCCGCACTGCCAGGTTGTGGAGCATGCAGCAGACGATGATAATCTTGCACACTTTCGCAGGGGCATATGGGAGGGACCCTCCGGTCTTGTCCAGGCAGCGGAAGCGGCTCTTCAGGAGACCAAAGGTCCGCTCAATCACTCTCCTGGTCCGACCATGTGCCTCATTGTAGCGCATCTGGGCAGGTGTCACAGGGTTCCTGAGGGGTGTCAGCAACCACGGCATGTTGGGGTATCCCGAGTCACCTACGGACAGACAAGTGCACATCAGCTGACTTGGAAAAGTGGGCGGAATACTACAGATCAGATCACACACAATGGCACAAAGTCAGTACACACCGACAAGCCAGGCACGCTGGTTCTGCATCTGTGCCATCATCCTGGGGATGCGACTACTCCTCATCACAAAGGCATCGTGGTGCTGAACCAGGGAAACGGGCACACACGTGTGTGATGAGTCATGTCTGCAAGACACACCACCAGTGCATTGACCGAGTGGTAGTGCTTATGTTCCTGTAGGCCTGCTCCTGGGCCTGTGGTGGTACCAAAGCCACATGTGTCCCATCAATGGAGCCAATGACATGCGGCATCCTCCCCAGGGCATAAAAGTCACTCTTCACGTCAGTGAGTCGTCGTAGTCTAGGGAAATAGATGTACCGGTTCAGGAAGAGCAACATTGCCGCCAAAACATCGCGGAGCACACGGCTGAACATGGTCTGTGACATCCCACCAGCAGACGCCACAGTATGTTGGAAGGTACCGGTGGCAAAGAAGTGTAGGGCTGCCATCACCTTCACCTTGGGGGTCAGCGCTGTAGGATACGGCCGGCCAGGCTGCAAATGTGGGGACAACTGCACTGCCAAATCCTCAATCAGCTGCCTGGTGAAGCGGTACCGTCGGATGCTGTCCCTGCTCCACCATCGCTGCCAGGTCTGGGAATGGCCGATGGACAGCAGGAGCCCTGCAGTGCAGAGGAGAAGTAAGCAAGATCGTCAGTCACCCCACATATGCGGCATTGAACACACTCAAGATCCCAACATACATCATCATGAGGCACAACTACATGAAGTGTGCAGTACCGGAACGACATGTATGGTACATACATGGCCAACATCTGTCAACACGGTCCTACAGGTGGCATCAATTTGTCCCAGGTTGGCCCATTGGATATCATGATGCCGTGTCACAGTCACTCCCCACAGTGACATGTGAGGACAGATGTGCCCCAGGCACCACAGCTCAACGACAGGCACATTCCCAGGGACCCTGTAATGCCACATGGACACTGGCATCACCTGGAGTATCATGTGTACACCACAGCAAAACAAACATGACCCCCACAGGTAGTGGCCACACTTGCCATGGCAGGACAGACATGGACGTCTGTGACACACACGCACAACATCAGAGTCCATGCACACACAACGTGGATGTGGAGACTGTCTCCCATTGTGCACATGAAATCAGAGACATTGTAAACACTACATGCACAAAGACTGTGGAGGGCCATCACTATTGTGCCACTGGGACACCCTGGCTCAAACATACCGTCCCACATGGGACTCACGGGGTATGTGACATGACATACACAAACACCACTGTGAAATGTGACCATGACACATGCACAGATATGAACAGTTGCACATCACAGTGGTCACGCACACGTAACACCCAGGATCCTGTCCCCATGAACACGTGCACAGCCTGGGGGTGGCTGCCCACAGGTGACACCCACAGGACAACATGTACACCAACATACACACAATAGGAAATGCAGCCTTACATGCCTTATGATAAGGTTTGGACAGGCTGTCGTGGATGTAGGTGTGCCCCTCACTCCCTGGGAGCTATCTGTGGCTGGCATATGTCCATCTGAGACAGGCATGCTGACCTATGCCAGTCACATGTACAGTGATGCGTTGTACCGCAATGGACCGATCGTGCCTCCGGCCGGCCCATTGCCTTCAATGTGTGCGGGCACGCGCTTGTACCTGTGCGCATGCAACGCAATGGACCGATCGGGTGCGCACCCATTGACAATGGGTTTGCCTGGCAACGGACGCTGCTTTCGAATTTCGAACGAGTCGGCTGCTGGGAATTCAGTTGGTCACCCACAACAATGTTGCAAAATCATGTATGTCATGAAGTTGAAGTTTTGAAGGATGCTGTGGGCGTGTTTTGGTGCTGCTATTCCATGGATTGGCCAGATTCAGAAGATGCAAACGACTTGGACCTATCACTTTGGACACAAGGGACAGGATCTGCCTCTCCAGCACATATATATGGCTGCCTGTTCCCCTGAGAGCCCACTTGCCTGCACTACATGCTCCAGGACGACATCTGCCACTGCACTGCTGCTGTCTCTGCCCCTCTGGACCCTGCAATGGCACGTACTGTGGAGAGAGCCCCAGCCTTCAGCCTTGAGGAGAACCAGGCCCTGCTGGACAGCCTCATTTCCACAGTACAGCAAGCTGTATGGGACACCAGGGGAGCAGGTGAGTGTTCTGTGCACTGCCTTTCTGAATGTGCATTTTGTCTGACTAGCAAGGCTGAGAGTCAGCACGCCACTGGCTAGCAGGCTCACTGAGTAGTTGTCACCCCCTATAGTGTGTAGTGACTTGCACTGACAGGTATGGTGCAGTGACAGTGCTTCTGAACAGGGTTTTACTCCCCATGCAATGATACCATGTAGTGACTTCTGAAAACTGTCCATGGGCAGCCGTGCACTGCCTGTGTACACCATGTGCCCCTGTGATTGCGACATGTATATGCAACTGTGTCATGCACGGATATGTTGCATGTGTAGTAATGGCCTTATCACTTTGTCATCCTGACAGGCTTCTGCCCATCGGAAGCATGGAGATATGGAAGGACATCGTCCGGGCTGTCCGGTCCGTGGGGGTCTACAAGCGCCGGATCCGCAACTGCCAAAAGAGGTGGCAGGACCTTCGGGCTGGACCCGGAGGATTGCACGGGTCCAGCTGAAGCTGTCGCTCTCCTCGCAGGAGGGGCGGAACACGGACCCTGACCCCCACATGCTCAGGATCCTGGCGGTGGTCTTTCCAGACCTGGATGGGCAGCTGAAGGCCAGAGAGCAGCAAGGAGGGGGTGAGTCAAAGACTGCACTGTGTACTCTGTCTAACATGCTATGTGCCCTCCTCGGGCCTAGGTTGAACTGCCACAGTACAGCAGTCATGTTGTCCAGGAGCCATGTCCCTCTATTGTGCACTGCCCACTCCTCATCTGATACCCAGGTGTGGCCCTTACATGCAGGGAAACTCTGTCACTTAGGACTGTGTCCTTGCAGTTTGCTTGACTCAAGGTGGGAGACAGCATCTGTTTCCCTGACTCTGTGGTGGGCATCATGGGTGGGTCCATTGCTTACACAATGCCTGTATTCTGACATGTATTCAGCGTGTTACTTTGATCTGTGGTCCAATTGCTGAGCTGATCCACCACATGTGGCTGGGGTACCTGGCACACACCCATGCTGTGGGTGGGAACAATGTTTGGGCCCCAGGAGTATGTATATGACGTGTGTCACACATACTTAGCCAGCTGCCTACAGTCCAGGGCTCATCCCTCATTCATGTGGGGCTGGACAGTCATGCCTACTCCAGGCCATACAATACACTCTGTACTCCCACTCCCGTGTATCAGCGGACACATTGTGCACAGTGATTTGACCCTCAGGTGTCTGCCTCTGTGTCAGTGTGCTGTGGATTAGTCGCCAGGACTGCTGTGGAGTTTCTTGGTAGGGGCTCAGCATGCCACTGGAGATGTGACCATAGGAGACGATACTTGTGTGACACATAGGTGTCTGATCAGCTGCCCATGCAGACTGGGGCATGTAAATGTGAAGTTCAGGCAGCTGTTCCCCATGCACAGCAGAGTGTGAGGGGCTCAGGTTCAGAGGGTAGTGTCACAGGTCTCCCATATGTCCAATAGGTATGACCTGGACAGATGAGGGTTAAGAGGATGTGTTGTGGGGGATGTACATGTGCACTTGTGCAGCTCCAGGACTTGCATTCCCCATGACCTACTATTGTGACACAGTGCAGAGTGTTGTTAGTCTGGCTGCAAAGTCATACATCACTGAGACAGTGATGTATGACTTTGCAGTCATGCCTCCGCCATGGCATGTGTCTACTGATTGGTGATCCTGCAGGGGAGTGACATGTGCTACATGCACACCATAGTGGCGCTGGCTATCAGGACATGGGTGCATCATGGTGTCTGTCGCTGGTATGCATCACATGCATTTCCTATTTGACTCTGGGCATCCCTTACATCCGTAAACCTGTACTGACTCAGTGGCAAGAGCTGTGATGTGTCCACACCCGTGTCCTCTGCACTGTCCAACTACTGTGTACTTGGTGCATGTGTCAACACTGGGGTGTTGCAATCCAACAGACACCAGACAGATGGGTGCAAGGCCATGTGGGATGTGAGTGCCATGCTTGGCATCAGACTGACAATTGACTTCTCCTGTTCAATTAGGGCACTTTTAGCAATGTACAACTAATGATGCCAGGGCTTGCTCTGTAATGTGCTGTGCTCACAGTGGTGTGTGCGTTAGGTGCAGGTGACTGATGTCTGTCTGTTTCCCCATTGTTTGCAGATACATCCACGGCCACGGAAGGGGACAGCTCCACGGACCAGGAGGAGCCGGAGAGCCAGACTGGGTCAGCAGCCGAGGAGTGGTCGGAGGGACCCAGTGGCACGGAGGGCGAGGGGAGCCACACCGAGGAGTCCTCAGCAGCATCCACCTCAGCTGAGGACCAGAGCAACTCGGAGGATGACTCCCTTGTGGAGGCGGGTGTCAGCAGCCACCACACCCCAGCTAGTGTTGCTGTCCCCGCCACCACCAGCACCACCACCGCCCTCCCATCGGCTCCCATTCCCCAGGTCCGTGGAGGCTCCCATGTCCGGGAGCGTGTCTCCTTTGGGCCAGGCACCGCACCCCTGCCCCTGTGTCCCCTGCTGCCCTGAGTGAGGAGTCTGTGTACCTCCTTCGCCAGCTCCATGTAGGGCAGACAGCCATGCTGAGTGTCCTCCATGCGCACACCGCGCTGTTGACTCAGCTGGTGTCGTTCATGGAGGGCATCTCATCGGGCATGTCTGACCTACAGAGGGGCAATAGGTCCATGGACTCCTCCCTGACGGCAGCAGTGTCCCTCCTCAAACGGTCCCTCACCCCTCCTGCCTCTGCTCCATCCACACTCCCCAGCACCTTACCCATCCCAGGCACACACACACCGGCACAGGCACACACCAGCACACACACATCCAGCACACTGACACACACGCCAATGACAAAACGCACACGCACGCACATTCAGGGGACTGAAGCCAGACTCACAGGGGATGGGGCCCTGGAACACACACACGCATCCACATGCACTGCGCAGTCCTCAGTTCCCTCTCCCTCCAAAGCACCCTCCCTTGCCTCACCTGCAACCCCAAAGTCACAGCAGCTCTTCCTCTGTGACCTCGGCCTCTTCCCCACCGATGAAGCTGCTCCAGCATCCCGGGGAAGAGGAAGCCCACCCACACGGAGCAGAGTGCCCTCGCCCCCGGACACCCTCCCCCAGGCGCAGACGGACTGAGGCCCCCACCCGCAAGTCCCCCGGAGTGCTAAGAGCAAGACCCCGCCACCGCCCTGCAGCTCAGGCACAAGGTCTCCGTCCTCCATCCCTCAGGCCCCCACTGCACAGGTGCCCCCACCACACCCTGCCCCAGGTTCCCCCACCCACAGATATACCATCCCCAAGATGCTCCGGCCTTCTCCCCTGCCACTTGCTCTCCCAGCACCACACCCCCGCTGCGCTTGTCTGTGCCACTGATGTGGTGAGGGTGTCCTCCCCTCTGTCCAACCCACCTTGCCTGTTCCCCATTCTCCTCCCCTGGAGGTAGGCACTGCAGTGGAGTCCACTACCGCCCTGTCTGACTTGGGCACTGCAGTGGCGGACCTGTCCACCCCATCTGCAGGGTCCACTGCAGTTGTGCCGGCACCCACGACATCTGTGTCATGCCCCCCAGTTGTGCCGGCACACACCATGTCAGACACCTCCACTGCAGTTGTCAGTGGCTCTCCAGCACCCACCACCCCTTCCCTGACTCCCCCTGGTGAGCCCTGATCCTGTCCCTGCGGTGCCTGGCCTGCCCCCCGGTTGCCCCTCCTAGTGGATTGTCCCTGGTATTGTGCAGGCATGCGTAGGGGTGACATCTGCCAGTGTCACCCTGTTTGAACTTTGACAATGGACTGGCCATTGGCCTTTGCTCTAATTTCTTCTGGACGTCGTTATCAAACAACACATATGCTGAATAAAGCAACTTTCTTTTCTCTAGTGCTCATGCTTCAGATGTACATGTTGTTGGTGCAGCTAACCATGCCCTTGCTGCAGTGATGGTGATATCTGGTCTCATGATTATGAAGTGTTACTGTGCAGGAACCCATGTGGTCCAGGGGGAATGTGTCCTATCATGTGGTGTATCCATGTCATCAATAGCAGCATCTGAGGGTGTCATGTGTTCAGTATTTGGCAATGGGTTTCCTACTTACATTGGCAATTTCATATCTGTGGCTTCCACCCCTGCACATCTGTTGTGCCTGCCATCGTTGCATTTGTCTACTTCCCTGACCGTGTTGCCATCTCCAGTGGACATGCAGGTTTGGGCATCAATGGGGAGGGACTCATCCGTGTAGTCAGTGCAACATTGCCATACAAGTGTGTTGGATCTGTGCTGATGATTCCGTTGGCACATCCATGACCAGGCTGATGTGATGGGAGCCCTCATTTGGTGCTAATTGTTGATTGTGTGACCAAGTGCTCAGCTGACATGATGGGGCCCTACTGAGGCAACATATGGCACAGCTTTCCTCACACAGGAGTGGAGTCCCCTCATGGCAGTGTGTACACGTGTGACATTGCCTGCGCCCAAGGTGTGTGTTGTATGTGCATGTCTGTGTGTTCACTTCCATTCATCTGCGCATGCTGTGATCCCTAGTGTTGTACCTGTTTGTGATGCTTGCTGACTTGAGCTATGTTCCCCCAAAGTCTTCTCCCTGTGTTCTCTGTGATGTGGGTGCATGGCACATTACTGGTCATCAGGGTGTCACCCATAGGTGTGTTTGCTGTCAGGGCAGAGTTTGTGTGCAGACGCAGATGGGTCACAGTCAGGTTTCCCTTTGGCACTTGTTGTTTGCCCCTGTCATGTGATTTCCAGTTTGTGTTATCTTTCAGTGATTGTGACACGTTGTGTGTGTGACTGCTGGCACTCCTTAGGGTCCGGGCTGCAATGTTGGTTGTTGTCTATGTGTGTTCTTTGTGGGTGACCTTGGCTTCTTCATTGGTGTGTGACTGTGGCTGGGATCCCATTGGTCGGTGTGGTATTGCCGTCATGTCCATGTACAGCGTAGTGTGCAGTGTGTCAGACATTCAGGACTCTTGTTGAGTGTCCATGTGTGATGTGTTTCTACACCTTGGTTCCCACCCACCACCCTGGAATAGTCATGGGTGCATGTGCAATGTCACCAGTGCATGTGTACTTCACTGCTGCACATTGTTGGAGGTCGAGGGGTGTGGTCTTGAGTGTGTGCAGATGAGAGTTGTTGCCCGGCTAGGCCCCTGCCTCCATGTTGGCCTTGGCTTACTGGCCATGCTGATTGATTTGTGCTTGTGTAGGTGTGATGGTAGTTAGTTGCTCAGGACACCTGACTGTGGTTCACAGTGTGATCGACATTTAGCTTTGTCATCACAGTGGTATTTTTATTCAGCCCAGGGTCACCACATTGTGGGGGCCCTGGGGGTGGTGCTGTGGTGTGTCTGTGACTTGCTGTGTCAGTTGTTGTTCCTACGTGCCTGTGTGACATGTGTGTTTTGTGCTCCCTCTCACCTGTCAATGCCTGCTTGCCTACATAGAGGATTTGGATCCATGAGTTACCTTAGTGTGGCAGTGTATGCACATCTGTATGATTGGTATTCAGCTCTCCTCATGTGTTGTGTTGTTGCCTGGGGACACTGGCACCCCCACCCCTCACCTGCTGTGTATGATGACAGTGTTGGTCTGCCTGTTTGTGTTTGTGCATCTGCACCACTGCATTGGCATATCTTGGGTGTGCCATTGGCTGTATGTTGTTTGGTGTGTTTCCCCTGCTGTCCCTGGGACTCCTAGGTCATCGGTCAGCACAGTGATCATGGTTTGTGTGTCCCATTGCTGCCATGGTATGGTATCTGTTCACCTCACATCTGCTGTCTCCACAGGGTATCTGCATTTGTGTGCCCATTGGTGCAAATATGTGGTTCTGCATTCTGATGGTCACTTCTGTCATTGTGTCATTGATGACTGTTGACGGTCTCAGCCCCCATGGGTGTTGTTTGTCTGCACATGGCCAAAGGAATGTTTCATTTGCACTGCAGTATTTGGCTCCCCCAATTTATGTTGCAATGGGACACATACACTACTTTGCCACAGATGAGTTTTTGGTTCTGTGACCAGGAATGATCCATGCAGTTTGGCAGTTGCAGCTCTTTCTTTGTCAACAATTACCTTTTGGTCACTGTGATGATGAGGGTGTAGACCCCATTGCCACAATGGTCAAAATGTGCTTCAGCTATGGACCCCACACTTGCCTTTTGGTCACTGTGATGATGGGGGTTTAGACCCCATTGCCACAATGGTCAAAATGTGCTTCAGCTATGGACCCCACACTTGCCTTTTGGTCACTGTGATGATGGGGGTTTAGACCCCATTGCCACAATGGTCAAAATGTGCTTCAGCTATGGACCCCACACTTGCCTTTTGGTCACTGTGATGATGGGGGTTTAGGCCCCATTGCCACAATGGTCATGGGCTGCTTAGCATTGTGGGTGCCACACACATATATGTGTGGCACATGTGCTAGGGGTCACATTGTATGTTCAAAGTCATGTTCGGTGTTGTAGGCATTTGACACAGCCTGCTCACACGCTTGTCATGGTGGTGGGGGGATGTCTTAATCTTGCATTCCCTAGGTTGTGGTGTGCTTGTTGTGTCATGCATTGTCCATCCTATGAGTGGGGGTGGTAGTAGTGGTAGGCATCCAGCCCCCCTGGCTAAGGGTGGTAGTAGTGGTAGGCTTCCTGCCCCCCTGGCTAAGGGTGGTAGTAGTGGTGGGCATCCTGCCCCCCCTGGGTGAGGGTGGTAGTAGTGGTAGGCATCCTGCCCCCCGTGGGTGAGGGTGGTAGTAGTGGTAGGCATCCTGCCCCCTGGCTAAGGGTGGTAGTAGTGGTAGGCATCCAGCCCCCTGGCTAAGGGTGGTAGTAGTGGTGGGCATCCTGCCCCCCTGGGTGAGGGTGGTAGTAGTGGTAGGCATCCTGCCCCCTGGCTAAGGGTGGTAGTAGTGGTAGGCATCCTGCCCCCCGTGGGTGAGGGTGGTAGTAGTGGTAGGCATCCTGCCCCCCTGGCTGAGGGTGGTAGTAGTGGTAGGGCATCCAGCCCCCTGGCTAAGGGTGGTAGTAGTGGTGGGCATCCTGCCCCCCTGGGTGAGGGTGGTAGTAGTGGTAGGCATCCAGCCCCCTGGCTAAGGGTGGTAGTAGTGGTGGGCATCCTGCCCCCCTGGGTGAGGGTGGTAGTAGTGGTGGGCATCCTGCCCCCTGGCTAAGGGTGGTAGTAGTGGTGGGCATCCTGCCCCCCTGGCTAAGGGTGGTAGTAGTGGTAGGCATCCTGCCCCCCTGGCTAAGGGTGGTAGTAGTGGTAGGCATCCTGCCCCCCGTGGGTGAGGGTGGTAGTAGTGGTAGGCATCCTGCCCCCTGGCTAAGGGTGGTAGTAGTGGTGGGCATCCTGCCCCCCTGGCTGAGGGTGGTAGTAGTGGTGGGCATCCTGCCCCCTGGGTGAGGGTGGTAGTAGTGGTAGGCATCCTGCCCCCTGGCTAAGGGTGGTAGTAGTGGTGGGCATCCTGCCCCCCTGGGTGAGGGTGGTAGTAGTGGTGGGCATCCTGCCCCCTGGCTAAGGGTGGTAGTAGTGGTAGGCATCCTGCCCCCCTGGGTGAGGGTGGTAGTAGTGG